>CAXKVW010000921.1:0-95194 GCA_964058825.1 Carex arenaria
CTCCACAAAAACCAATCAGTATATATAAACCTGGGAGTTGACATAGAAATCATCATTTTTTAATTTTAGGTAAATTTGATTTAGAGGAAAAATTGCTTATAAAAAGTAGACAATCATCAATGTTTAATAGAGTACCATTTCCCAATTGTTTTCAATTGTAAATGTTAAACATATTAGATGATATAATCTGGATTTAATTTTCAAAGTGACTTAACATAAGAATATGTTTTTATTTGAAACTTTAGGTTTAATCATAAGACAGGTGCAGAGCATGTACATTTTACACGTCCTGAATCAGATGATGAAGATGACGACGAAGATGATGATGATGATGATGAAATTAGTGATTTATCTGGTGATGAACAATCATCTGTAGTAGATCAAAGCACAAGTTCGTCAGATAATAGTATTACTTCTAACTTGAGAGGCCTTATGAACAACCCTTATTATACACTAATTATTATCATTATCATTGCACTTAAAAGAATTTCTGAAAGGTACTTTCATCCCTGTTGGCAAAGTAAAAGTTTTTTTATGGTATTTCCAGAAATCCCCAACATTAACTTGAATGTAGAGCCAAGTAATAAATCACGGCCACTCATTCATAGTCATTTAGGCTTCAATTTCTGGTGTAAGGCCTAACTCAACTTAATCCAATAATAACTCTCTTCAGTTCCTTCTTGAACTGTTATTCATGTCTGATTTTCTTAAATTCTGTACATAATCTCCTGTAAAGTGAGAAGAGACTTGAGTTAAAGATTGTTTTCACAAAATAACAATTTGATCTGCATGTTTGCATTAAAGAAATCTTAAAATTAAATGTAATTATTGGATTTAGTTAAAAACACGTATGTTAAGGATGTGTTCTTTTTTCAATATTCAGCTGAAGGAGACAGCTCTGCTGCTCTTGAGATGATTATCGTCCGGCATGTTAATGCAGGGAGTGAGGTAGTTTTCAAATTCCAAATACATTGTTTTGAATTTTCTGAATTTGATAGTTTTCAAATGATTTACCTTATATTTTAAATTCCCAGCTGTCTACTCAATCTGTGCTAGGATCATCTTTTGATTCAACTCCTGAATAATGCTGCAATTAGTTACTAGTCATTACATCTTTGTTAAGATGTATATCTTCCACTAGATGGACCAATCAAATGTGTTCAGTTTTAAGTTGTTTGAGGAAAATTCTTTGAATATTCTGATTTCTCAAAATTAGCTGACGTCACAACCTTTTTATGAGCATAAGAATACGAGTAGAACTAGGGTGTTCTTAAGCTTATCAATCCATTTGGTGAAAAATCTATCGGATTTACTTCAAATGGCGAATCCAAATCGTTAAAACCAATCTACTCAAAGTAATTTATAAACTTCTTTTGTTGGCAGCTTGACTTTACATGGAATTAATTTGAAAATTTATAATTGCATGTAAACGAATCACTTGTAAAGTAGATCAGTTTCAAAGATTTGAATTCATCCTGTGAAGTCAATCCGATAGATTTTGGAGTTTAAGCTCGCCAAATGGCTTGGTAAGCTTAAGAACACCCTAGTTCTGCTCATAAGAATATGTCTCTGTCATTCTAATCTTGATTTTAAATTTTAACTTTTCAATATGGGAATATGTAATATGGTTTCATTTTTCTTAAACTTTGTTTTGTTCTTTGTAGGTTTTCAATACTTATGGTTATACAGGGAATGCAGCTCTTCTCCACCGATATGGTTTTACTGAACCTGACAATCAATTTGACATAGTCAACATTGAACTAACACTAGTACTGAAATACTGCTCATCCCAATTTTCAAAGCAGTACACAAAATCAAGGTCGTCTCTTTGGCGAAAATTAAACTTTTCTTGTTGCACCAGCCAAAATTCAGAATATTTTGAAGTTTCATGCAATGGGGAGCCTCAATTTGAACTTCTTACACTTCTCTACATAATTTATTTAAATGAAAAATCTTTTGACAAACTTGGAACCATGGTAGACAGCTTAGTAAATGAAGATGATTTATCTTGTGCCATTGACCTTATTAGCATTGGAGGAGGTAATTGCAATTTCAAGAAAGACAGTATTCAAGATGCAAATGATTTGAACAAGTTTTTACTTACAAAGAATGTATGTAAAGCACTTGTGATGTTAGCAGACCTTAGAGAGAGCCTTTACGGGTCGGTTTCATTGAAAGATGATGAGAGAAAATTGAAGGAATGTACTCCTGTGAGGGAGAGGAAGTTGTATCATTCATTAGTTTTACGGATTAGTGAGAGAAGAATTTTGGGTAGATTAAGAGATTATGCTTCAAAGTTTGGATTTAGGAACAAGAAAAGGAAGATTTTCTAGTTACGAAAGAAAAATTACCATTTGCTATGTATTTGTATTGTTATTCAACAAAGATTGCTCATCTTTTTTGTTTTTTTGAAAAGAAAGGAATAAGGGGGTGAACTAGGGTCAAGATATTAACACTATTAATATTTTTATTCACCCAATATTATCCAAATATTTAATACACTAACTATATCATTTTTCAAGATAGGCTGAAGGATTTTATTATATTATGGGAAGATGTGACATGTCGAAGGATTTTTCAAGACTAACATGCTGTGATTTTGGTTCCGTACTATATTGTGATCAAGTTAAATTTACATCAAAATATTAAGAGGTGGTCATGGCACGCAAATAGTCACACTACGTGAGTCACGTTATGTCTAAACGTGATTTATATGATCATTTAATCATAATTTAAATTAGTTTATTTATGATTCACTATTTTATCAATATCTAACTGTCTTAATTATTACATGTGATAAAGTGCTGTGTTATTACCGATCAAAATAATCTCCGCCATCTCCCTTTCCCTATCTCTCTTCCTCTTTATGTAGCAGAGCATTGCTGAACTTAAGATTTATAGTTGGAAAGGGAAGCATACTGATACAAACAGAGCAATTTTGTCTTGCGTTTGATTTAGTTTCTGCCCTGCATGAAGCAAAAACTGCAATGTGAAAATCTTTACCAAGCGACTAGCTAGGTGTAGTCAGTGTAGTAAAATTCGGTCTATTCGGCCGAATATTCCTATTAATTTGATTGCAATCTGAATAGAAAATCTATATCCGGTCCGAATATGAAGTTTAGAGCGTATTATCGGTTTAGAGTATATTAATAGTGATAAAATACCGGTTTAAAGTATATTAACAGTGATAAAAAATCGGTTTAGAATATATTAACAGTGGCATACCTTATATTACCATATGCTTGTTTATATATACGAATTCTCATTTAAAATCTGCATATATAAATCCGAATAAAAATTCGCATATGCGGGCGCATACCGTATATGCGGTATGCGGTGGCTTTCTGCATACTGAATGAGAACTGAATTTAAAAACACTGGGTGTAATTGAGACTTCATATCCACTGTAATTTCCATGAAATTGTACGGTTGCAATTATCAATATGGGCATTAGTTATTAACATTGAGACCTAAAACATTGAGATACTTTCAAGTATATATTATATTAAATAGAACATATTTGTTATGAAGTAACGAGAAATTAGTGCATATAATCAGAGGCGGAACTAGAAAATTTGAATAGAGGGGGCTAATTTATAAAATGCATAATATATGAAAAAGGCAAAAAAAATGTAGTTAGTGGGAATTGAACCCATGACCTTACAAACACATAATAAAACTCTTACCACTAGACCACAAGCATACATTTGTTATTTTATTAGAGGGGCTAGCCTATAACAAAACTTAAAAAAAACAAAAATTTAATTAAATTTTAATATACATAATTAAAAAAATTAAAATCATTGGGGTGGCTTAGCAGTCCTTGACATACATGTAGATCCGCCCTGCATATAATTTAATTTATAATTAAGGGATAATTGCAGATGACGTGAGTTTGTAGTTGAGAGTTTAAATTGATACTGATGGCATATTCTTGGCCTGAGTAGTATGTTATGTTAAGCTTATTCCAGTAAATTGTGGTAACCATCCGTTGCAAAAGGACTTAAAAAACAAATGATTAATTGGTTGATGTCTCGCATATCACAAAATAATATTAATTTAATCACTCAAAAGATGACTCAAGTACTAATTAAATCACTCTTGTCATGTTTGATTGTGAAATAAAGTTAATGAAGATTAAATTACTTACTCCACTTATTCTCTATATTTTACATCTTATTCCGGATTAGCTCAAATCTTATTCCATCTTACTATTTTTATTTTACTCTTTGTTTGACTCTTAAGTATGAATTAAGGAGTGTACTCTACCTCTTTCTTCACAATCAAACATGACCTCTAATCAAAGGTCGTGGCAAACAAGTGCAAACACCTCCTGCCATCTTTTATGACAGCAAAACTCAGAAGAAGAAAAAACACTGTGAGCATGCACAGTATAATACATCAGAAACAAAAACAAAATAGTTAAGCTTCATGGTTTGATCCCTAGCAATAAAATTAACAGGAAAGGGCAAGCTACTGATACAAGTCATACAACCCAGCTTTATAATACACAAAAAATATGCATGCAAGCCCATATTTTACGGCTAAAAAGATCTCAAGATCAGATTCAATGGCTGACATTGATTTGACAAACTATCTAATTAATTAGTGTATTGATTACTAGCCTTTATACAAGACAATTTCATCTATCTGACCTGAACCACAATTTACACATCTGATACAAGACAATTTCATCTATCTGACCTGAACCACAATTTACACATCTGATTTGATATCAGATGTTTCCGCAGTTTTATTAGCTGCCTTAGAGATGGTAACAAGTATTTCATTATGGGCTATGATCTCAAGTGTGCATGTATCTCCACATTTTATGTTGTTCTTCACACAGAATTGTTTCCATCCGCCGCAAAAACTATTGTATTTAGTAGCAGTACTGCTAAACTGTACCTTCCAAATATTTTGTTTCTCATTTTTTAGTGTAATCTCTCCCTTTTCCAAATTGTATGGAGGCGCCGAGCCGAATATCTTTGGAAGATTCTGCAATAGACATTTCATTAATTTCATTTAGCAGATTAATTAATTTAAATTTAAAATTACCACCCTAAAAAGGTAAGTATCCCCCCTACTGTACATAACCGTGTTGAATATTCACAGCCAGTTTAAAACAGACGGTTCATATCTCATTCTATATGGTCAGGTATTACCCATGATCTGACTGAAATTCCTACTAATAATACCAGAAAGAAAATGAAACACAATCTAATTAACCAAAGTATCATATATGTAGCCATTTTCAGTAGCAATTAGTTATCAGGTTGATGTGGTTAATAACCCTAGTATTTTATTTAGTGTTTTTTGTTTGAATATAATAAAACAAGTACCATATTATCAACAATTCATTTTCTTATAACTTGGTAAAAATCTAGTTTAATTGCCAGTTAATTAATTTATCATTCAATAGACATGTTGTTGGACTTCAATTTATTTATTTTTTAATGATCGTCATTTTCATCATCATTAATTAACATTACTATTAGTACTACTACTACTATTATTATTGTTATATTATTATTACTATTACTATTTGGGGGGGGGGGGAGGGGTCTTTCCAAATTAAATAGAAATGAATAAACAAAACAACTTATTACCATGAATTTATAGATGGTGCAATTATTCATTCTTCTTTTTAAAGTTTGATGAGAAGCAGAAATGGTAGTCTTATTTCTTATCTTCTTGACATAGGAATTTGTTGTTGTTATGGGATCCTCGCACATTTTGGAGCGGTCATGACGTGGTCTCTCCTTCTCTTTCACCAGGTCATGCTTTCTTTTTGTTTGTTTGCCTGAAGATGACGACGCTGCATCTCAAAGAATTTAATTAGAAGTAATATAGTTTTAGAGATTGTTTTCAATATTGTTTTACACTGCAACATCAGCTTAATGTTACTACAAAATGGAAATAATTGAGTTCTAGTTCAAAACAACAATAGTTAAAGAACTGGCACTACAAAAAGAAAATAATAATAATAATATTAAAAAATATATATATTATTGTTGCTTGCCTTCTGTAACACTTGCACATTTTGCTGGAGATTTATCTCTTGAGGCATTAAATCCACTTCTCCTGAGAATAGTTACTGCATCTTGATTGTAATCCTTGAGACACCCGTTCAAACCAAACACCTTCACATTGAAAACCATGTTGCCTTCGTACCGAAACACCAGCTTGAAGCCTACCTCTAATTTGTGAAATTTGGAGAACTCAGGCCAACCTTCGTTCAAAAAGGTCGTCTCTGAGTGATCCCTAGTTAACTTGATATTCCAAGTTTTACCTATAGGGCTCAAGACAGTTGCAAATGAACGACTCTTGTTTTCGTCTTCCACATGCATCATGAATTCTGATGGAAGTTTCTGGAAGGAGAAATTGGTTTTGTTGATGTCTTTTTTTTTTTCAAGGCTGGTGGCCAAATGATAGAATTACTGAAACTAGAATAAAAAGTTGCATTTGCATCTATGTTGAAATAGTGTATGTATTCACAAGAAAAGGTTAATTCAACCTAGACCTGACGGTTTGATAGTAGCTGGAGCATGTGGTATATATTGATTATTCATAGTTTGGTTAATGGAACCTAAAACTTTTTTTTTTTTGCAGGCTAAGCCTATAGGCATTACATCTCTTCTCATATTCCTATATTACATTTGTTATTTCTCTATAAAGAGAGATTTTAGAAGTAGTTCTATTCTTATCTTTTCTATAAAGAGATGGAACCTAGAACTGACCTTTCAGTTTTTCATTGTTTGTTTAATTAATTGTTTCCTGAGATTTTAAAGGAGTATGTGGTATTTATTACTCTGACTAAATATAATCCGCTAAGTAGTTAAAAAAAAAAGCAAAATTAAAGCAAACCATGTATAACAAGCTGTGAACGAAGTAAGAAAAAATAATCCTAGCAAAATCTTACCCAATAAATTTTTAAAATTTCATGCATGTTATTTTCTACTCCTTGTTATAATGTCAATTTATATCATGAAAAATGGTTAGAAAAATTACATGCATGCAGCAATAATGCAAGAGATTATTAACCAAAGACCCTGAAAAGTACACACAAGCTTCCCAATAGGCTCTATATATTATCACCCAGAAAAAACATAAAGAAAATAACAAATAATTACCAGTATGTCAAGATCAGAATGTTGTAATTCAGTGACGAATTGGGGTCTAAAAGATGTGTTAGAGCATCCAGCTTTTACCATCATAGTTGCTCTCTGGATAGAGAACTTGACAATGGGAAATTTTTTATTTTTGTTTTGGTGTTTTGGACAATAAAAGAAGTGCACATAAGCGAGCAAATCAACCTCCACCGCTCACCAGTATCGATATATTGGAGAGCAAGAAGCAAGGATGAAGTACAAAAGTGATGATGATGATGATATTTCGATGCTATCAAGGAACCGCATTATTAGTTTCTTTGTACATTTTTTATTTAAAGAAATCGAATTATTTGATGTACCGTTCTAGCTACCTCATATAATCTGTCACTAATAAAAAAAAAATTCTTCTATAAAATCAATTTAATGATTGGTTTTTTTCTATGAGATTGAAAATTCCACTCGAATCAATAAAATAGGTTTCTTCTATGATATCAAAATTATAGACAAGTCATCGTTTTTAATGAATTTATATATATAATAAATTCTTAAAAAGAGATATATAGTGGCTGTCCTTTCCAAGTCCCCTCTTTCCTTCTGCAGAAAATGAAGTGAAAGCTTGAATAGTCTAAATAAGAAAATAATGTAATATGGAATAGTTAATTTGACTGGTCACATCTTCTCAAAGGCAGCATTGGAATTTGGAACCATTCGTTACAAATTTTAAAAAAAAATTATGATCCCAAAGGGAACCAGCATATGTTAAGTATTTCCCGGCCATTAATAACTTTTTAGTGTTTGGTGGTGTTTAGCAGTTGTGCTGTTTTAATCTCTGATTGGTGTGTTGGGATATTGACATATTGTCGTCTGTTTGAAATTGTGCTGTTCTATTTACTCGGTGTAGTGCTTGTGTGATTGAGAATTGCTAGCATGCATAAGCATTTTGCTTGGAATAGGAATGTGAAACAAAAGTTGGAAATGTAAATCACATTGTTGAACTTTAAGCAACAAATGTAAATCACATTGTTTATTGCGATTATAGTGCTGAAATTTTGGGCAAGTACAAGTGGATGGTCTTGATCCTTCGAGCAATATTCTCAGAGAATTTTTTTTTAAGCCTATATAAAAATACAGGATGGCTGCTCTAAGATTAGTGTGCATTGTAAAAAAATGATATTCTTTATATCCTTCCATGGCAATCTATGCAAGATAAGATAAAAAGGACCAGTAAATGAATTTTCCTAAAGCACAAAAGAAAAAACATTACTAAATAATCAGATTATAAAAACTAAAATAAATAAAGGGAGAAAATTAAAAAATAAAACAATTTACATTTCTCATAAAAAAACAACCGAGCTGTGATGTTGGGAAGCAAAATTTTTTTTTGTGATACCCTCAAAAATCGTAATTAAATAAACGACACCCGGTGCTATTTATCTCAAAATATACCACTCCCGCAAATTGAATTCACGCACCAATCAATTTGGATTCGCGAGGTGGATTGGCGCACCAGTGGGTGCGCGAATTGATGTGGCACACCAGGTGCACAGATTGAATTGGTGAACCCCCTGGTTCGTAGAACCATTTGGCGCACCCAGAAACAAACATAAAACATACTTTGTGAAAAGTTTACAACTATTGGTGCGCACGGAAATTGAAACATACTTGCACAGACAATTAATATTGGTGCGCCAAATGGTTTTGCGAACCAGGGGGTTCGCCAATTCAATCCGCACATCCGGTGAGCCACATCAATTCGCGCACCCATTGGTGCGTCAATCCACCTCGCAGATCCAGATTGGTTGGTGCACGAATTCAATTCGCGGGAGTGGTAATTTTTGAGAATTCAATCCACCTCGCTCTGATTCGCTCATTTATTATTGAACCGAGCTGTTAACGAGCCAGGTCATTAGTGGCTTAGTCTAAATTTAACGAGTTTAAACTAAGACCTAGCTCGCGAGCTAGCTCGGTTAGGTATGAATTTGTGCATATTTAGATTGTCTAGCTCAATTAAAAAAGTTTGTAGAATTTATTTTTTGCTTAAAACAAGATCTAGTCAGACTCAGATCGCAAGCTAGCTCATGGCGATTACAAGCTGAGATTTTAGCTCGAACTCCTAAAGTCAGTTCGGTCCAGCTCGCTCAGTAAATAAACGAGCCAATATTTACGAGCTGGACCATCTTGTTGCCACCCTACACTCTACTATTTAAATGATTATAAAATTATGCCTATAATAAAAATATCATAAAGTTATGTTAGTAGGATCATACTAATCATTCTAAAAACTGTCATCCTCTGATGTTCAGAAGAATATAGAGTTCGATGGGTTAAAACAAGACGGAAATATTCCAAAAAATGATTAATAAATAATATTAAAATAAGGAAATCATCAAGCGGGGATAGCTCAGTTGGGAGAGCGTCAGACTGAAGATCTGAAGGTCGCGTGTTCGATCCACGCTCACCGCAATTTTTTTTTTGTTCCTTTTCATTATTTACCACTTCAGATGGCCCATGAAAAGGCCAATTGGCCCAAGTTACTTTTTGTTTCTTTTCACTAACCCATTTTTTAACTCATAAAAGGTGTTTAACTACCCGATATAATGCTCCGTTCGTACAGAACCCAAAATAGACTAAGTTGGGCCGAAGGGAACGGTTAGAGAGAGAGAGAGAGAGAGAGAGAGAGAGACGACGAGCACCAAGCGGGAATTCGAAACCGCGACAAACCGGTTCAAGTTCTCCGGCGAAGTCGGACCGATTCAGTCCTTTACAGGCGAACTCGAAGCATCCGGTTCAACCTTTATTTTACAAACTCGAGCCAGGTAGGTCCTACTCTTACCCTACCCCTGCGCCACAAATTACAACCCTAACTGCTCGCCTGTTTTTTTTTTTATTTTTTTTTATTGGTCACTTGTTGATAGAAAAATTTACTGTCGTAATCTACGAGACTACGACTGAAGCTTAATTGGGCTTCATTGAACTTATCTCTTCATTGTTTGGTACAATTCTGTTGCATGTTCCATGCTGTTATGTTTACTCAAGACCTATAGAGCAGAAATTATCTAGGATTTTTTGGGAAAACAACCGCAAACTTTCATATTTTCTACCATGGAGTTTAGTCAATGGAAAGGTGTATTGTTAAAGTGTGACCTGCTTGCCCCTTTCTAAAACCATATCTGTTGTCCCTTGAAGTAATACACGGCGATCATTTGACACCATGAAGCCAATATAAATTTGTTGGGCTCCTTTTGGAAATAGTAATCTCGGGTTTAATTTGCCGAAAATGATTAAATGCTGACTTTGATAAATATGACAATCTAGTAATTGTAGAATTTTAACACTCTGGGAGAAATGAAGCGGAAGAGGGGACAAAGAGGCAGCCACAAGAAAGAGAAAAAGGAAATCGAACCTGAGCAAATTATCAGCTCAGATTCAGAACCTGAGCCTGAGCCTGAGCCTGAGCTTGAGCCTGAGCCTGAAACTGATGAAATGGAAATCGATCCCCAACCTGAACCTGAACCTGAACCAGAGAACAAAATTATTCCTAAACCTGAACCATCAAGGCCTCCAGTGGGCCAAGTGGTGTATAGCCGGGTCCGTGTTAAGATCAAATCACCAGTCTCTATACCAATTGAACCTCGTCAGACTTCATCAGAGAAGAGTAACGAACAATGGAAACCCCAATTAGAGAGAGAGGATAGTGGCTTTTCAGACCTGAAGACCCCTAAATTTGGTAATACTTTCTCAAGAAAATTTACCGGAATAAAGATCAAGACGAAGAAAAGCCTGACGCCACCTAGTGCAAGTGCAAGTGGAGATACAGAAGGTAACTTTGCAGATGACTTGGCTGGTGCGTCAGACAGGCGTAACGATGCTGAGCTAAATTCTGCACTTACGGTAAGTTCCGGGAGGCCAATAACAATTCACGAGGCAATGATAAATTATTTTGTGGTAAATATTGTGCCTTCCTCAAGGTAATTATTCATTCCATGAAATGTTGTATTTTATAAATCAGGTGATAAGGAAAATAATGAGAATGGAAGCGGCAGCACCATTCAACGAGCCAGTGGACCCCATTGCTTTAGGAATCCCTGTAAGTCTTCATAATTGCTGCCTCTTTTTTTTTTTCTTTTTTTTGTGTAGGTATCAAGTATCAGTAGGATCAACTCAATTTGGCTTACTACTGGCATAAAGTGTTAACAAAATGGCCATTCTTTGGCAGGATTATTTTGATGTGATAGATACACCTATGGATTTTGGCACAATATGCAAAGAGATAGAACAGGGCCATAAGTACATGAATTCAGAGGATGTTTACAGGGATGTTAAACTGATATGGCAAAATTGCTATCAGTATAATAACAAAGGAGATTTCATAATTGATCTTATGAGACGGGTGAAGAAGAATTTCTCCAAGTACTGGGGAGCTGCCGGCCTGTCGGGTACTCCCACTAATTATTTTTAAGCTTTCCCTTAAACTTGTCCCTATATTGTATCTCTTTTAAATAATATCCGAGTTTGTATGGATTCCAGTCACGATTCATTATGTGCAATTTGTCAATTACTCTTTACTTTTGAAGGACCAGCTGGTACAGTGACCCCATTTTTTTTTACTAAAAGTACTTCCAATTTTATTTTTATTTGTTGTTTTCGTGTAGTAGTTAGTAATGATAATCCTCAGACTGAAGAAGGAGGCCAGTCTGGTCAAGACAAAGGTCTTTCTAAAGGCAAGTCGAAGAAGAACAAAAAGAAGAGAAGCACGTAAGATTGAATGGATTACTTCAACTTTTGACTTTTAATTTGTTTTCTAAGTAAAACTTGAGATTAATATTATTAAATCTTTTAATGTAGGATGGATCACAAGAGCGATTGCATGTGTGCAGTTTGTACCATAAGAAGGAGAAAGTTGGAAAAAGAAAACCCCTCCATGACCGACCACCAAACTATCAATTTAGGGGTTAGATTTCTATCATGATCAAGTCCCCACAATTAGGGGCAGACCCACACAGCTGGTATAAATAGGCAGATGTGGGAATCCATGGTCTATAATTATGCACTGGTCATGCACTTTCAATAAATAATTGGTGCATGAAAAAAAAATGAAACAAAAAAAATTAATAATATCATATTGTGCATTGCAGGAAAAATCTGCCAGTGAGGCTGGTGCCTCGAGCATGGATCATTCACCCGGTCCTGATCATATCGAACATAATAGCAGAAGAAACGATTCTCCTTCTAATAAGGGAACTGACAACCTGCTTAGCAATGATAATATTAATAATAGTAATACCGCAAGTAGAAGTAATCAAGCACCACAGCTTCACTTGTCAGAGAATGATGGGTCTGATGAGTCTGGCCCCACCTCGGATGAAGAGTTGGAGTATAAAGAGAAGGATGGTAATGACGATAACAATGCAACTTCTCAACCCAAGGTAAATACAGGGAATACGTTAAAATTTGCCTGTAAACTGTAACCTCATTTTCTTGTATCTCTGGAAATACCCAATTACCCTCTTATAATTTATGGGGGTGATTTGAGCATCTTTATTGTGCATATTAGTACTTTTGACACATGGAACATCCCCAACAGAATCTGAGGAGCATTGCTTCTGTTTTTATGTTATTTCTAAGTCTTGTAAGGTGACTAATTTTTGCACAGGAAACATACAACAAGATTCAGCCTCCGAAAAAGAACGAGGTTTTGATGGAGAACCATGCAGTGCTTGACCTGTGCAGAAGTCTATTTAATGACAGGCCTATGATTAGAAGGGCCCGTCCATTAGCTCGACAACAGATTCCGGTTCAAAATAGCCCAATATTTTCTGCTGTGGCATCGCTACTAAAACGATAAACAATCAATTGTTATATATATTATTGTTCTCTTAACCTTTTTCTTGTATGTTGGATATTGTGTTTAGTAGAGGTTGGTTTATATTAGATTGCAAGTTTGTGATTCCAGGGTAATGAATATTTCATTATACATGGTTTGCTCATTTTTATGAACAGATCGGATATCGGATATCCGTGTGTGTGTATATATATATATATATCAGTGATCTAAATAATGTAGCTATAGCGCCGCTATAGCGGTTTTGGACCTTATAAGTTAAGCTACGGACTAAAACTGCGCTAATCGAGCTACACGCTATACTCGTAGCGGAATAGCGGTCTGCTATGCTACATGGGCTTATTTTTCTATTTTTTTTAATTTAAATGGACTTTCAAGTCCAAACCGAAATTAAATTACATGAAATTTTTTCCTTTAAATTAAAAGGTTATATCAATAAACAGGAACATTGTGCGTTGGCCTATATCAATTAAATTATTTGTATATACATTGTGTGTCAAAGAGAAATTGGAAGAAAATCTTGCCGTGAAGAAATTTGAAACGAAATCAAATTACTTAATATAATGTTGTGCTCAGTCTGACTAATTTAAAGAATAGGTGATTTGAACATATAATAAAATGATACTTAATATATAATAGTATGTAGGATATTTTGAATAAAATGTATCTATAGTTTATGAATTATAGAATTAGAAATATTTTGAATGACAATTTGGATTTTGTATTGGTTCAATATGAATATTATAATATATTAATCAATTTGGTGTTTATGTTACTCTATGAGATTTTATATAGATAATGTTTATTATTAGTAGAAATATAAAATATAATTTTTAAAAAGAAAAAAAAAACGCTATGTAGGAAAGCTTTCGTTATAGCTTTTTTTTCATCTCCCTGCTACACTGCTATAATCGCTATTTAGAACCTTGATATATATATATAGACTAATATGCTTTCGGTTGTATTTCGGTCGAAATACAACCCATTCATTTTTCAATTTTCAAATTCCAAAATGTTGATCCAAACCATTAGATGTGATCTCAATATTAAAATGTGCTGAAGACCAAATTTTACATTCTTTGGAATTTTTTACTATTTATTAAACCACTTTGAAAATCGCTGATCCAACGGTTTCACTGTTTGGTTAAATCACCGTTGGATCAGCTATTTTCAAAGTGGCTTAATAAATAATAAAAAAATTCAAAAGAATGTAAAATTTGGTCTCCAAGCACATTTTAATATTGAGATCACATCTAACGATTTGGATCGACATTTTGGAATTCGAAAATTGAAAAATGAATTGGTTGTATTTCAACCGAAGTACAACCGAAAGCATATTAGTCTCTCTCTCTATATATAAATATTTTCATAATATATATTAAATTATATGGTATATATTTATTATTCGAATATAGATTATTAAAATTTAAAACCATATCCATATCCGTATTCGTACGGATATTTGAATATCAGATATCTCTGTATATAATTTTCAAATGTGAATCTGAATACGGTCGAATATTATCCGATCCGTTTGCACCCCTACTTCTGTCTCATTAAATCTTTCATATCGACCGTCATATTTTTTTTTTATTTCTAATTATTTGAACTCGGTTCGTAAAAAACTTTCTACGTAGTCTTTTAAGGTGCACGTACACCAAACCTGCATGGGTGAAAGATCCTTTCTTCTCTAACAGACGTAACATTTCTTCTTTATAAGCAGAGTCATATTTTCAAATTATAAATATCAATTATGTAAAATTTTCGTACAAAAAAATAAAGAGCAATTTTACATAATTATGACATTTTATATAAAATCATACATAAATAAAATATAAAAGACGGGTCAATTAACCTCGAGAATTGACGACTTAGTTTATGAGGTCTAACCTATGTTATGAAAGTTCTTGATTTTAATCCGATTTTTTTTAATCCTATTAATAAAGAAAATCTAGAAATTTCTTGATTTTAATTCGAATTCTTTTAATTTTTTTTAAAATCCTATTAATAAAAAGTTTCGGTTAAGAACACCTAGTTCTACTGCTAAAAGTAACTTTGGTAACAGGATGTACGGCCAGTTTACGACCTTCTACTAGTTTTATACGCCAGCACATTGGATGGAGAAACTGTAGAATCGGATTATTGCATGTACATAGTATCGCAGCGAAGGCTTCAGAGGGCGAGTGAGACAATGGCACATTGGCACCAGGGGGTGTCAATGGTGTCAATCACATCTTTTTATTTGTTTATCCGATTTGTACTCAGAGGCGGATCTATACTATGTTAAAAGAGTGCTAAGCTATCTTATGATTTTGAAATTTTTAATCACATACGTTGAAATTTAATTGATATTTTATTTTTTAAAGTTTTTATATAATTTAGTCTCTCTCATAAAATATTGGAGGAATTTCATGTATATCCCTCAAAAACTTCAAAATTACGTATACCCCCCTCTAAAGTTTGAAATTACATATTTCCCCCTCTAAATTTTAAAAACTCACAAATTTATCCTTTTTATTATTTTTAATAATAAAACTCATTCTAAATTTTTAAAATACTTATTTTGTCCTTTATTAAGAGCATATAAAGCCCATCGGACTCAAATTTGAATCTGAAGGGTTCCTCTATCATCTGATCCAAGTGCATCGTTTTAATATTTGTGTTAATCTAGCGTGCACGAATCTTAAAGCAATTCTTATCATCGTGTATCGCATTAAGAACTGTGCATGTCGCTTCAGTATGTGTGCATTTTTGCATCAAGATTCGTGTTGATCTTGCGTGCACAAATTTAAAAGCAGTTCGGATGGGAGAGGAACTGTTTATATTCAAATTTGAGTCGATGGAATTTACATGCTTCTAATAAAGGATAAAATGGGTATTTGATAAATTTATAATGAGTTTAATATAAAAGATAATAAAATGGGTAAATTTGTGAGTTTTTGAAGTTTTGAGGGAGAAATACGTAATTTCAAACTTTAGATGGGAGAATACGTAATTTTGAAGTTTTTGAGGGGTACACGTGAAATTCCTCCTAAAATGTTAGATTTGTACTTGTAGTCTAGTGGTTAAGACTCCATTTTATTATTGGAAGGTCTTGGGTTCAAATCCCACTAGTTACAAATTAATAATTATGTATTTTAAATTTTAGCCCCCCCAACTAAATTTTCTAGTTCCGCCCCTGTCCGTACTGTATTCGAGATGGGTACGGGTAGGATTTTTGTTTCATTATCTAAATGGGTAATAGTACTGGTAAAGTATTTCGTACATGATCAGATAATTATAAAAGAAATATTATATATATATATAGAGAGAGAGAGAGAATAACTAATATGATTTCAGTAGCATATGGGCCGAAGTGCTTACGGTCCAAATTTGAAATTTCAAAATCCAAAAAGTCGATCTGAACCGTTAGATGTGTTCTCCATATTGAAAAGTGCTTGGAGACCAAATTTTACATTTTTTGAAATTTTTTTGCTATTTATTAAGCCACTTTGAAAATCGTTGATCCAACAGTGGCTTAACCCAACAGTGCCACCGTTGGATCAGCGATTTTCAAAGTGGCTTAATAAATAGCAAAAAAATTCCAAAAAATGTAAAATATGGTCTCCAAATACTTTTCAATATGGAGAACACATCTAACGGTTCAGATCGACTTTTTGGATTTTAAAATTTCAAATTTGGACCGTAAGCACTTCAGACCATATGCTACTGAAATCATATTAGTCACTCTCATATATATATATATAGAGAGAGAGAGAGAGAGTAGAACTAGGGTGCTCCTATCAATACCAAGCATCTTTGTACTCTTAATTCTAAAATCTATCGGATTAACTTTGAACGACAAATCCAAACCGTTGAAATCCTTCTAACTTACGAGTGATGCATCCACATGTGAAATTTTAAAGTTTCGAATTAATTTAGTATAAAGTCAAGTGGTCAAAAGTCTTCCAAAAATTAATTTAGAAACCTTCTAATTTTGACCACTTGACTTTATACTAAATTAATTCGAAACTTTAAAATTTTCACATGTAGACGCATCACTCGTAAGGTAGAAGGATTTCAACAATTTGGATTCGTCGTTCGAAGTTAATCCAACAGGTTTTAGAGTTAAGAGTACAAAGGGACTTGGTACTCCTAGGAGCACCCTAGTTCTACTCTCTCTCTCTCTCTCTCTCTCTATATATATATGAGGAGGGATCAAGTTACAACAATTTTGAGTTACCACAAAGTTACAACAACGGTTATTTTCATTTTCAAAGTCCAAATCGTCAATCCAAACCGTTCAACATGATTATCTAAATAAAATGTGCTTCCAGATCAAATTTTACATTTTTTTGAATTTTTTTACTATTTATTAAGTTGGGTACAAAATTCAATGGTCTGAATTTGACTAGTTTTTGTACCCATCTTAATAAATAGTAAAAAAATTCAAAAAAATGTAAAATTTGATCTGGAAGTATATTTTATTTAGATAATCATGTTGAACGGTTTGGATCGACGATTTGGGCTTTGAAAATGAAAATAACTGTTGTTGTAACTTTGTGGTAACTCAAAATTATTATAACTTAATCCCTCCTACACACACACACACACACACACACACATGCTTTCGGTAGCATATATAGAAGGCGAAATACATCCAACTCGTTTTTCAATTTTCGAAGTCAAAAAAATCGATCCAAACGTTAGATGTGATCTCTATATTAAAATGTGCTTGGAGACCAAATTTTACATTTTTTGGAATTTTTTTACTATTTATTAAGTCACTTTGAAAATCGCTGATCCAACGGTTTTACTGTTTGGTTAAGTCACCGTTGGATCAGCGATTTTCAAAGTGGCTTAATAAATAGTAAAAAAATTTCAAAAAATATAAAATTTGATCTCCAAGCACATTTTAATATTTTTGTAATTAGATCAAACACATACATAAAATTAATATGGACAATGTTTTTTAACATTGCCGATGAATTTCAAATCTGAATCGATATAAATAAACCATTATATACTTTAACATACCTTATTAATTTGTTTATTGGAATCATTGAGCTGCTTTTCTGCTCTTTCAATTATAACATTTTGGCAACATGCAACAGATCGAACTTGCCTAAAATCCTACAAATAATTTATAAACTAAAATAGAAATAACATCAATAAGAGAAAATATTTAATAATTTGATACAAATCTTATAATATGTCATTTTGTGGTTTTTATTTAGAAAAGTTTTCGAAAAAAATGGTAAATACGTGTAGTGAATATATGTAGTAGATATATATCTAAATAAATTTATATTTCTATATATAAAAAAACATTAAAAAAAAATGCATAAAATAAAAAAAAAGTCAGATTATTTAATTGGATGGACAATATCAATCTGAAATTTTAACTTTTAATTGAAGAATAAGGACAGATTATTTAATTGGATGGACAATATAAATTGAAGAATAAGGAATTGTACGTACTTAATATAAAAATAGGGATGGAAGTGTTATTTTACAAATTAAAATTTAGTGACTTAGGTACGTAGTTTAAGATCGTCAGAATTTCACTTACCAATAAAAAAAGGTTGAAGTTCCTTCGTACGTCAGTGCTAGACTGCTAGCTCTCCCTATTTATGAGGCGGCGCTTTGAGCAGAGCAACAGGCAATTTCTATTCGGGGCTGAAAAACAAATCCCACTACTACAGACTACAGCGTGAGAGAGAGGAGAGGAGAGAAGAGAAGAGAAGAGAGAGATGGAGAAACAAAGCGACAGAGAGAGAATGGATATTGTTGATGACGATGGTCGTATAAGAACAGGTATCCACTCGCACAAGGCTTCCTCTCTTGCTTTTTTTTCCTCTCCAATATTTCTTATATCTTATCATTTTCCATTAAAGAGTGCATGCAGATCCTTGAATTACTTCTTCTCATTTGATGTTACGATTATTTTCATGAAGTGCATGTTACATTCAACTTTATTTGGCTTAAATATTCAAATCTCAACTTTGCTGAACCTGTTAACAGAGTTCGATATAACTTAGATTTGGTACTGTTTCATTTCATGTAAAAAGTATCTTTCTTTTCATATTTAATTAGATCTTATGTTTTTGTGAATAACATGTCTGTTTTCCTGGTACGAACTATGCAATCTTGTCATAATAATACGTCTTGTAGATAAAAAAAATATATCTGTAAGTGGAAGCATCAATGATGGTAATGTCTTTTTGGAACTTTTTAATTTCTTTCATAATTTCTTTCATTGTTTTCATAATGATTATTTTTTAACATTGCAGCCTACAAAATCTGCATGCTTACGAATGATATAAGAAAAAAAATCACCGTTATTTGTAAAAGTGTTATGATTTTTTTAATTGTTTTTTTTTCAAAGGTCAGGTCGCGAAATGACACACCATTCCACAAATTAAATTATTAAATTTCTCTTTATAACTGACGATACTTAGCTTAAGTATGCTTCTGGAATAAGAACCTCAATATAAAATAAAAGTTGCATTGCTTGAACTATTCCATCTATGGGCTAAAGATGTTAACAGATCAGTTTTGGCTTCATGCAGCACATGAATCAGGTGTGGTTTTGTTTTATTTTCTATAGTCCTTGCGCTGCATGAAGTCAAAAGTACTCTGTCAAAACTATTCCATCTATGGGCTAAAGATGTTAAAATGTTTACAAATCATATGAGGTGTCTTATTTCTATACTGATTGCTCTGCATGAAACCAAAACTACTCTGTTAAAATCTTTACCCTAGCTATGTATCACAAGTAAATCATGTTACCATGTTAAGAATTTTAGTTGAAATCTGGTTCCACTACTGGCCTGGAGTAGTTCTGGAGTAAAACATGCCTGATTTCTAAACAAAACTGTTCTTAATTATTTGCTTATAATTTTTTAACCAATTTTGTTATTGCTAGGTTTGGGAATTCGTTTTCTTTTATCTCAGAAGAGTTTTATACTTCAAATTAATCTTACTTTCATTTGCATGGTACGAGAAATGCAAATTTTAGTAAATTGATTCTACTAAGTAAACAAGTTCATTTTAATTTATTTCAATTTAAACCCATAGACCATAGTAATTATTCCCCAAAAATGTTGGAGAGCGCTGACAATACTTTATTTTGTCCTCTGTTGGAGGGTCCCATGTAATGGCGATGGTCATGAATCATGATGAGTTCAACTCAAAAAATGAATCATGATGTCATTGATAATCTTTTTTTTTTTTTTTCTCAAATTGAATTTACTATATTCCTCAAGTTGAATTTGTTAAACTCAATTCATTTTTTCTTTCATGTGTGTAATAAAATGAAGCTATATGCCACTGAGGTCATGGGTCCCACACATGAATTCAGAAAATATATTCGTTTTTTTTTAAATAAAATAAAAATAAAAAGAGCAGAGCATTGAATATTGGCAACTAAGTTTTGGTAAATTTATAGATACCCTTCAAAAAGATTTCAAAGTTGGTTATTAAAGCTTGCAAAAAAAATATTTATAGGAGCACTAATGGAGTATTTTGGTGGGTCGAAGTAATAGTATATGTACAATTATTGATTAGTTGGGGGGATCCATTCTGATTCTTTTTAGTGGATTCCATCCTGATTCTTCTTTACTTGTGGGATCCTCCACTAATAATTATGAAATTAGGACTTATTTGTGCAAAAGTCAATACCGCATACACCCTTCAAATTGAGTTGTATTAATGTATAATACACTAATTATATATACATAATATTAATATGTATGGAGTATAAACTAAAAGAATGCAAACATTCCTCTTTACAAAATCTTTATGCAAATTTATTAGTTGTGGGGAGGGGATTGTAAAAGTTGGGCACGGTAGAAGCTTTTATTGGGAATTAATTCTGAGATACATCTAGTTATTTTAGGGATATCCATGATATTTTAATATTTGTTTAGACATGATTAAAAACATTTCTCAAGTTATTGGTGCTGCAAATGTGCCATGCTTGTTTTGGTTTCATATGCAACATAAACAGATTTTGTTTTTAATAAACTTATAGTGGTGCTTATGCTTTAAACTGAAAAGTAGCATACACAGAGCACATTTTCTATGTGCAAGTTGTTTAGTTCGGTGCTCCATGAGCCTCCAGTCATGCTAAATTCTAACAGCTTGTGGTTGTGCTATACTTTAAAGTTTACATCAAGGGGAATAAAAAAGGAATGATAAAGTGGCCTATACAAAAAAAAATAGCAGTTAGTGAATTAGTGATGACATAAAAATGATTCCCATTTTTTAAGTATCCAACAAGTTTGGTTTTCATATTGAGGTCATGAGGTGCAAAAGGATAGTGGTCCCCCAAATTTAGACAATTATTAGTAGGGCTGATTAATGAGCGAGCATGAGCGAGTTGGGGTATGCTCATGCTCGGCTCATTTAGTTAATGAGCGCTAATGAGCGAGTTGTTAATGAGCGAGTTATTAATGAGCGGGTTGTTAATGAGCGAGTTATGAGCAACTAAGTGAGTCACGAATTATGAGTAATTTAAGAATTCAAAACCTAATTTTCAAAAACTAATTTTCATTTATATAATTTAACAAATTGTCATAATCCAATCTAATTAAACATTACATAATTTAACAAAAATTATCCATAAACAAATTTAACAAAATCAAACAACTATCTTCTTATCGGTTCTCAGTCTCACTGGTCCCACGTCACATCCTCGGAGCTATCTTCTTGTGAGTTGTGACATATCTACAAATTTATATTATTAAAACAATAATAAAAAAAAACAAGCATGAAACAGTATTGCATAATTATATAAATAAAAAAAATACAAGCTAACAAGTACAGTAATTTAGACTTACTGGGCCACTGGAGCAATTTTAATTTCAACTTTAGTTTGGACTCTGGAGCGTAATAAGTAGGTTTGGAATTTTTTATTTATTCAGTTTTAATATTAATTTAAGAAATTGGGATTAAATGTGGCAGGATTAGATGTGGCATATTCTTAATGAGCGAGTTATGAGCGAGTTGGGGTATGCTCATGCTCGGCTCATTTAATTAATGAGCGCTAATGAGCGAGTCGTTAATGAGCGAGTTGTTAATGAGCGAGTTCTTAACGAGTTTTTAGTGAGCGAGTTATGAGCGAGTTACGAGTTATGAGCGATTTACTCACCCCTAATTATTAGATGCATAGTATTAGCACAACTTTATCAATCAGGAATTGGATCAATTCTACTTTTTCTTTTTGAGGAAATTGGATCAATTCTACTGATGAAGTGGAGGTGACACTATGACCTTTTTGAGGAAATTTTACATTATAACATTTTTTATTTGTATGTATAACTATATATAACTTTTTTTATTATTATTATTAGATTGATATATACAACATTTTATATAGTTTTTTAATAAGTATATATGACAAAATTGTATCATACAACCTTTTGTGTTGTTTTATTTAATTATTTTGTTTGAGAACTTAATTCTTGTAACCTACAAGAATATCTGAGTATTCAGTAGAGTAAAAGTTCTTAATTGTGTTGGTATCTTTGTGGATATTATTGTTGGTAATAGTGATATCCTCAAAAATAGTAATTTCTGTCGATGTACTCTCGGCAATAGTCATTTACTCTGACAACTGTCTTGCACAGAGAGGTATATCAGCCAGTATATTACTTTTTCTTTTGAAAAATTGGTAGTAGCTACCAATAGTTAAATTTAAATGTGCTTACAACATCTGTCCTAATGAACAACATTACCACACAAAACAACACAAAACAAAATTAACGCCTATGTAAATTTTGTCTCCACCCTTGCACTGCTCCGTTGCCCTTACAGTATCGACTCCATAAAGCGGCCTCCTCTGCAGCTTTGTTTGTCACGAGCCAAGTTGGCATCTTAGTACCTCGAAATATTACTTAGGGGAACTGATAATTGGGTCAAGGATGAAATTGCATGTTGCATTTTGTATTAGTGGAACTGATAATTGGTATTAGAGGTTTAGAGCACAATAAGGTACCTGAATTTTTTTTCCGCAACTACTAAATAGTATTACTTAACCAAACAAGAGAAGATTCTAAAATTGAAAGGATGAACCAGAATTCTACAAATGCTATCTATTGAATTCTTTTGTAATGTTTGTAGGTACGGTATGGACAGCAACAACACATGCAATTACAGCCGTCATTGGGTCTGGTGTGCTGGCCTTGCCATGGAGCGTGGCCCAAATGGGCTGGATTTTTGGGCCTCTGGCCCTTATTGGGTGTGCCTACATCACCTATTTTACCGCAGTTTTACTGACAGATTGTTACAGAACTCCTGACCCAGTGCATGGGAAAAGAAACCACATTTACATGGATGTTGTTCGTTCCATCTTAGGTAAGTTCTATGAGAAATGATAGATTAAAATAACTAGTAATACTTTTATTAATTCTAGTTTATTGTCTGTCAAAGTGAGTAACAGTGTTAGTGTGAAATGGCCACAGTAATAGAATAACTCATGGTAAGGGTAATTTTATAATTTGGTAATTTTTTTATTTAGAAACTAATTTTGAAATTTTCTTTGAACCAGGGCCAAGAGATGTTGTTATATGTGGCATTGCTCAATATATCTTGCTGTGGGGAGTTATGATTGGTTATACCATTACTACTGCAACTAGCATCATGTAAGTGCTAATTAGATTTGCTTAGTTTTTTTCTATTTCAGTGACTTATATTTTATCCATATATGTTTCACATTTTTTTTTGTTTCAGTGTGCTTTCCCAAGGTTTTCAATCATGCTTATTTGATGAATACTATATATTGTACATCTAAAATTAGGATAATTTTCATTTTGCAAACTGTCTTTGTTAATCATGTGTAAGCAGGATTTTTTTTTTTTTTTTACAGACATACAATTATTAATTTTAAGAACATTTCTTCTATAATTTACAAAAATACAGGAAAGTGGTGCGCACAGATTGCTATCATTACAAAGGTCATGATGCAAAATGCAACACATCAGGGACCCTATACATGGTTTTATTCGGCATAGTTGAAATAGTGCTTTCTCAGTTCCCGAGTTTGGAAAAAATCACACTCATCTCTGTAGTAGCAGCGATCATGTCTTTTGCCTACTCATTTATCGGTTTAGGTCTAGTTGCTGCTAAATTTGCTTCTCATGGGTCACCACAAGGGACAATTCTCGGGGTACAAATTGGTGCAGATGGCATTTCTGCCTCGACCAAGATTTGGCAATCTTTGCAAGCTCTAGGAAATATCGCCTTTGCGTATACTTATTCTATGCTTCTCATAGAGATCCAGGTATTGTTTTCTCTAGATTAATTTTCATTGTTTGTTACTGAATAATTTACTTTCATTGAGCTATTTATCAGTACTAACCATTTATTCTGTTAAGTAGTTACCTAGAAATGTAATCCACATTATAGGGGCCTTATTTGTACTTTCATATGATATATGAGCTGAAAAAAAATGAGATTCAATTCGGAAAAGAACTTTTCCCTCATAACTCAAATTTATTCTAAATTTTGAGTACTGTCAGAAGCTGAAATATATGATTTATTCATATAAGCATTAGCTGTTAATTAATACCCAAAATAACTTAAAATCTTTTTAATTTGATAAAGGATACTCTGAAATCATCGCCACCAGAGAACAAAACAATGAAGAGAGCAAGTTTGTATGGGATTGGAGTGACAACCATTTTCTATGTGTCAATTGGTTGTGTCGGCTATGCCGCCTTTGGAAATGATGCACCTGGAAACTTACTAACTGGTTTCTATGAGCCATTTTGGCTAGTGGATTTAGGAAACATTGCTGTCGTGATCCACTTGGTTGGAGCATATCAGGTAAAATATCTTGTGGCAAGCGTTCAATTTTTTTCTTTTCTGTTTCAATGAAGAGAGTTGATCTATAGACATTTCACATAATATATAATTATTTGAAGGACCAAGGAATAAAAGTATAATAAATTTTACATAATTAAGTCAAAACCGCATTGCAGTAAACAATTATTCTCGTCCTGTAAACCCATAATATATAATTATTTAAGGTAACATTTTGATGTAACATAGATATTAGATAGGTTTTTTTGTTAATCACCACTTTCAGATGCAAACAAAGTGTTAAAAAATGTGGATCGTTGTTTATTGAAATGCAATCATTGAGCTTAGTTGTTTATTTTGTATATTAAACATGACAAGGAAAAAAGGCAGATTTTACAAAGCATAAAATGCAAGTATTATTATCTAAATTTGTAAGAACAGAAAATTCTCCCTAAAATGAAAATTGAAAATATGACTTGGTCTGAAGTTCTACTGGTTCTGTTTCTTTTCATTATATTTCTCTCTTTTCAGATGAAACCAATATTATGTTATCATGAAAATCATTATCATATATTCATATCAAGTCACTGAACACTTCCAATTGTCTAAAAATACATTTCAGGTCTATGGACAACCAATTTACGCAAAATACGAGACATGGCTATCCAACAAATGGCCTGAATCGCCATTCATTCACAAAGTATACAAACTACCTCTCCCCTTTACAAAAGGAAAATCCTTCAATTTCACTATGTGCAAGCTAGTCATTCGTACCGCCTTTGTGGTATTAACCACTCTCATCTCCCTCATGCTCCCCTTCTTCAATGCCATTCTAGGGTTACTCGGGTCAGTTGCATTTTGGCCGATCACTGTTTATTATCCGGTGACCATGTATATTACTCAGGCAAGTATCAAGCGAAAAGAAGCCAGGTGGTGGGGCCTACAGGCATTGAATTGTGGAGCACTTGTCGTGTCATTATTGGCAGCTGTCGGGTCAGTGGCTGGCATGGCGCAACAGCTGAAGCATGTCACTATGTTTAAGACTGAGCTGTAGGATGTCTTAAAATTGAAAAAAATGTATGTGATGTATTTTCTTTGGTCAAAATATTGTCCTATTGTTTGTGAAATGTAATGATATTTGAACTACTTGTAATAATTTCTTCAAATTTGGTAATTCATATTTCGTAGTGCTCTTCTGATGACAAAAAATTATACAGTTATGGAATCGAGTATTCAGATGATTAAAGTATAGACAAGTAAATCAACCTTTTGGTGGAGTTTAAACTTAATTTACACATCAAAGCAAATCGATCGTTTTCAACATGAGACGGTATACAAAATGAACTCGAAAAATTAAAAGGTTCAATTGCATAAACTTGGCTCGCGAAACAGATCAAAGCTTACTGTTCAAATTCAATACTTGAAATCGATATGAAGGCCTTTATGATCAAACTAAGAAATATCTTAGGTGATGTTAATTAAGGTCATATGAGCTTTACTCATGAAGTGAGCTTTTTTGTTCACAAATCACAAAATTGAGGTATGAAACTAAAATTATCAACCCATATAATTAATGAGGAAGGTTCAAATGCCTCCATTTGTTATCTCCGTCATGCCTCCATTTTTAAGAACTTTAATAATTTAAAATTTAAAAGTCATAATAAAACCGTTGGATATGATCTATATCATTTTATCTACGCTCATGTAAAAAATTATGACATTTCAACTTTGTTTTGGTTGTCATCAAGAGCTTGTAAAAATATACTAATGTGGATCATTTATAGACGTTGATTTTTCAAATAATTGATTCACATAAAAATAAAATCGAAATGAGATATTTTTTTATGAGCATATAGAGAAAATAATATAGATCATATCTAATAATTTTATTTTGACGTTTATGATTTGAATTTTAGTTTATTAATGTTTTAAAAAATATAGACACGATGGATGCACAAAAAATAGAGGTATTTGAAGCCTCTTCATAATTAATAAATTAGCATAATTGGGGCCCATATAAACCCAGAACCCCGATATTCTCCAGAAATAAGTTTACAGAAGGCCCATTTACAGCAACCTCTCGCTGCAATGTTCATTTCCTTCACCCAATTCAGATCCGGTGCAAATGTGCAATACCGCAACGAGCTGTAGAATGAGATCTGAGTTGTTTGTTTTAATCTGGCACGAATCTCAAAACTAACTCTCCAATATTCTAAATAGACACTAATTTGATTTTGGGCCGGCTGAAAGTATTATATACGGTCTGGTACCGTAGAAGATATAGATTACTTGCAATAATAATAATAACAACAACAACATATATAAGAGCAACCGAATTTGATTTGTATTCCTTGAAAACATACAAATATACAATGATGGGCTATGTGAACCAGACCCGTATCCTCTGCGGAGCTAATCAGACGGTCTAGATTTATTCTCAGCTGGTATTAATTTTGCTTTGAGATTCGTGCCAAAATCTAATTTGGTCCGTCCGATCAAAATGAACGGATCAGATTAGAAGCTCCGCAAGAACTCCGCAGAGGATAGGGGTGCAAACGGATCGAATAATATCCGACCATATCCGGATTCGTATCCGAAAATTTGATACGGATATATGATATCTGAATATTCTTGTGGATACGGATACAGATATGGTTCTGAATTTTAATTATTCGTATCCGAATAGTAGATATATATCATATAGTTTAATGTATTATGAAAATATTGATGTATATATTTACGGATATCCGATATCCAATCCGTATCCGCATATATCCGTCTATTATCCGATCCGTATAAAAATATATAAAAACAGATACATATATGGTTTTACCACTGTCCGAACCATATCCGATCCGTTTGCACCGAGGATACCATTTCTATGTGAACCATGACATCTAAAGTGTGTTATCTAATGACGTAGTGGTGATAAACTGATAATGACCACCAACGGATTAGTACCCATATTTCTTTTCTTTTATATAGATGGATCAAATTTTTCAATTTGAATATTCATTACAAAAATTCAAGTAGCTAGTTTCCGAACCTGCGAACAATATTATCCATTTTATTATAAAACTTACTATACGTCTAAAAAGGATACAACGAATAAATAAAATTGTACTACCTATGTACAGTTCATACTGTGTTTTCCTCCTAATTAATGCACCAGAATTTAGAAATGGTCTCCGGCCGAAGCAATTATGTACTAAACTGTGTTTCAGTTAATTACTTACTTTTTTTTTCAAGGTTAATTGGCTTAATGCCCACTAACAATTGTATTTAAAAAAAAAAAAGTGTATTTACAAGATCCTAGCTAATGCTATATATATACACCTCTATTTTTTTTAATATGAAGTTACCCATTTTTTAACCATATATGTATGTATCCCTACGTAAACTATAAATTTAGCCTATACAGCTAAAAACATTAAAATCAATTTCAAATTATGCATGCAAAAAGTTGTACATTAAATTTGTTAAATAGTCAGCTTAATTTCTAGCATGTGTTAAATCATATATATATATTCCCATGTTAAGCATTTGATCCAATATATTCTTTTAAATTTGTTCAAAAAAATGAAATTATGAAGCCAAACATGACACGTGACTTTTCCAAATTAATTAGAATCTTGTTCGTTCTATTGGTTAGATTTCTGTTGCATACTTCAACTTTACTCAACGCTAGCTAACCACATGCAAGAACACGAGAGGGTTTGTATATAGTATCATGAAATGGCAATGTATAACAGATCTTTATGTCTGCCCTAATTATTAATAAACTTTTTTTTTTGTTTCTGCACATGAGTACATCATCAGAAATGTACAATAACAACTTAAATATTAGGCCAAGGCTTACTAGAGCAATTTTTAGGATATAGAAGAAGACAGTAACCACATTACATTATTCTCTTGGCTTTTATTTATTCATACCGGACATTGCGAACAATCTTCTCGAAGGAATGGGTTTTATTAGTATAGTTCATAAATCCAACTTTTTGAATTGCTACTTTAAATTAGCATCACTTCTAGAAAAAAGAATCAGAGAGAATTAAGGAACAAATTAAAATCCAAAGACAATGTGTATATATGACTAGCTAATTATAAACCTGCACGAACCAAAGTACACCAGCTGGTATATATATGATATTTGGATATGTTTTATTCATAATAAATTAATTGGACAGATCGTCATTTACCCAAAAAATACAAAGATAGGAAAGTAGTAATTTAAATATGTTATGTATAAATTGTTTCTGTCTTGGGTTCCTGATGCATGTCTAGTCCTCATAATTTAATTTTTTTAATTAATTAGAATTTAACTTTAACCCACTTGACACTTTGTACAATATTTGTTTTGGATTAAAAGTAGAGTATGACACTTAGTGTAATTGTTTTTAACTAAAAGTAGTATCCTCTTACTTGATGAATGATTGTGATGATTAATTTGATACTTTAATTTTTGATAGGGATCATAGAATTAAGCACATCCATTGTAATAAATATTCTCCTGCCAAACAAAATAGATGTTTACTACTCTTTATTTTATGAACTATTTACTTTAGTTTCTGTATCTTTGGCAGGTGACAGGGACTCAGCTAGCTGAGGGGAATTAATTTCAGACATAGGCCATCAATCAGCAAAACCGTTTCCTTTATGATAAATGTATCTGCCTCTTTTATTGCACTCTATTCCATCACGCACTTCATTTCCATCTCTCTACTTATAAGGATAGAGCACACAAATTAATTAAGGAGACGAAACAAGAAATATGGAGAAGATGGAGATAGACATAGAGCAGATTGAAGGGAGAGATTACGAAAGAAAAGGTACAATATTCAAATATATATTTACTTTAATTCTCTGTTCAAGCTAATCGATTGAATTAAAGCGTTTTTTTTTTCTTTCGTGAATAATTCACTTAATTTTATGAAGTTATATATATTTTAATTTCTTCTTCGTTTTTTTCTGTTCAGAGTTATATATATGCATCATATATATCTAAGTGTAGTTTCTAAATTTTGGATCATGCGAAAAATTAATATACTCGACACGTCTTATATATAGTATTCTCATGCAAAGCAAATTAATTTCAAACCTGACTGTATATATATCTTGAAAGCAAAAGAGTTCAACAAAACCCCAACTACAAATCTTTATTTCGTTTTTTAATAATCCATGCACATCATTTTTGTGCTCCTTCAAAGCAGCTACCACATGTATATATAATATTAATGGTGGCATAAATATTCTCATGAAAGTATGCTTTAATCCCCTTATCTAACTATCATATTTTTTTTTTAGTTAGCCATACATTTCACATTAATTGTTGTCACATGGCATCATCAAATGATCGATGCATGTACTGGATACTTAAATTTCATGAATCACATATTAAAAAATAAATAAGACTACATAGTAATTATTGAGGACATCTACATCAATAAAATTAAGAAGAAATTAAAACATATGTCAATCACTAATAAGTAGAAATTGAATTAATTTAATTTTTAAATACACACTCATATATGTAATTAACTTTTAATTTCTTTTAATTATCACGTCAGCAAGTATTAATATGAAAGAGAGAATGCTAGTTAAAAAAAACAGTTAAAAAACGATTTCTTTAAATAAAAATCTTTCTAAAATAGAATTTATTACGTTACATCCATAACAACATATATAATAGGAAGTGTCAAGCATGTTTTAAGAAATTACAATACAAATATACTCTGTGTAGTCTACTTTCTGATCGATGATGACTTCATACCAAATATAATTTAGGCCTTATGATTTTTGTTAACATGTGTATATATATATATACATATATACTGTAACATGTAACAGTAAATCTATATATCCACTTGTGTCTTTTCCTTATGAAATCTTATGTGTATATATGAGGGGGGTTAAAATGCACCATTGGTTCTGTGCTCTAACCATGTCTCATGTCCAGTAAATCACTGTTTCTGGACCATCCAGAAACAGTGATTTTATACTTATCTAAAAAAATAGTAAAAAAATATGAAATTTGGTCTATAAACACATTTTAATATGGATATCATGTTGAGCGGTTCGGATCGACTGTTTGAACTTCGAGAACAAAGATAAAGACATAGGGCATGATTGGGGCACAAAACCAATGGTGCATTTTAACCCCACTCGTGTGTGTGTGTGTGTAGTAAGGCTATTATGCATTGCGAATTAAAGTGAGTGCTTTAATTCGCGCTCATATCGCTATTTTCAAAGTTCAAATAGCCGATCTGAACCGCTCAACATGTTCTCCATATTAAAATGTGCTTGGAGACCAAATTTTATATTTTTTGGAATTTTTTTACTATGTATTAATCCAACTTTGGAATATGGAGAACATGTTGAGCGATTCAGATCGGCTATTTGAACTTTGAAAATAGCGATATGAGCATAAATTAAAGCCCCCCTTTAATTCGCAATGCATAATAGTCTTACTCATATATATATATATATATATATATGATCGTAAATTAAATAAAAATAAAAAGGTGGTCAAGCGACGTTATAATATTTACGAGCACTAGATCTGAAGTAGATCGGAATTTTTAATGCTTCTTTTTCTTTATTTGGATATGATATTGATGAGACTCCAAAAGTTTTAGTGCGTTCCACCTCAAAAGCAATTTACCTCAAATGGTTCATCCTTTCATGAGTAGTATTAATTTGTTTCAAAGTTGAATTATATTTGTTTTACTTTTTCTTCGGTTACTATCAGCATTTATAATTGATAACAAAAACAAATTATAAAATGTAAGAGCACAACAGTTACAACAAAGTAGATGTTATCAACCGATTTTTTTATTAATAATCCAAAAAAATTTAATAAAAATAACCAGACTCCTAATTTTTTTTTAAACTAACCAAATTGTCCCACTGAGGGGCGGTCCACCCTTCACCCCAGACCGCCCCTCTGTGGGGCGGTCCACTATGACTACAGAACCACCCCCCACGGGGTGGTCCTCAATTTTTTTTTTTATTTTGTTATATTTTTGGTTATTTTTTGTATGTGTATTTTGTTATATTTTTTGTTAGATTATTTTGTTTTACATTTTTTGTTAGATATTTTGTTTTATATTTTTTTGTTTGGTAAATTTTGTTTTATAAATGTGTTTTATACAACATATATATACATTGTTTTTTGTACATAGTATTTTCCAAAAATGAAATATGCAACCCATGTGATCCATATAACATATATCACTTCTCAAGATCCAATACAATGTTTGTATAAAAGTTATGTCATTAACACTTAGTAATCATGTGATCCATGACATGATGTCTCTTGGTTAGATCCAACATATCAAAAAGCGAGTGCCCATGTCAAAAAGAGAGTGTCTATCAGTCCATGTGATCCATGACATGATATCTCTTGGTTAAAGATATTTAACATTGCATCTTCAATGAAAATATATTTATTAACATCTATGTGCATACATAATAGAGAATAATCTCCTTTTAAATTTTTCTCCAAAATTATAAAAAAATATTTATACATAAAAATTAGTTGAATCTGTATAGCTTTTATACGAAAATATTTATAACAGTTTACGATTGTATTTGTCTAAGTACCTTTAAAATATGCTTTGAGATTTGTCAATAATTTAACATTATCCTTAACGGCGTCAGATGCCGCACCAGTTAGTGCTCATCATTATAGATTATATGATAAAATATTTTAATAGATATATATTCTCTAGATCTTCAAGATTGGACGTCTGAAGTTTTATTTTTTACATATGTAATTCTAGCAAACGAACATTTTTAAGCAAAATAACAAACCAAAACAATTACATAATTGAGATAGCAAATTCAAAATTATTATTGATTTATACATTTTTTTTATTATTTTATTTAGTGCTTAATCCTGCAGGCATTATATGATTTAATATATAATAATACTCGTACCTTTTTTTTATTTTATGAAAAGTAGTGGAATTAATCCAACAATTTCTATCGAAATCAGTTGGTACCTGGACCGGTACCCAAAATATATACCGATACCAAAATAAGTATATGCATCATATATATTAGTTGCAAAAAACCACCAAAAACTAACTTAACAATTATCTTTGTACCAAACACAGGCAGCACTAAGCAAACTACAAAACAAACCAACACATAACATATATCAATCAATTTCATCCCAGTTAACAAAATCTCATCATCCATTCATGAGCCAGACAATATTGGACCTGAGAGGTTGTCAGCACCAGAACCAGAACCCTCCTGAGAAGTCATCAACAAATTCTCCCTGGACCCCTCCTCTCTGGCAATGGACAACAGCAGCTCCGCTACATGAGAGGTGTTCTGGTTGAGAGCAGTTTGGGTCCGATGGGCTTCATAACTGTCCGATCTGCTTTAAGATCCGTACACATAGATATTAAAGAAAATGCGCATGGATCTTAGAGCAGATTGGACGGTTATGGAGCCCATCAAACTCAGTTTGAGTCCGATGGGCATCGGACCCAAATTGCTCTTGTTCTGGCTGCTTACCTTCTCCTGATATGGGAGATCCTTGACAATAAGAGCTATCAGATCTAGATTGACTAAATATAGTTAAAGACCCATATATTTATGTTGATTTGAAAGTTGAAACAGACTCTATTTCTTTCTAATCAAATAGTCCAAAAAACTGCTCCTCTAACTAAACTAACAATCTATCATTTAGAGAAATTGTGGCATCTGTAACCCACAAATCCTCAAGGATATATGCACAAGTGAAATTAAACCCATTAAATTATGCATGTACAAATCCACAAATAATTACACTTAGTGACGCCTTAGTTATTTTTATTTTTTAAGTAAAACTTCATAAACAGATGCTTTTTTTTTTTTTTTTTTTTTTACTTTTCTCTTTTTCTTATCCACCAAGCACGAATTTCAAGTTCCATCAACTCAATTACTCAAAGACAGTAAATTGGAAAGGAGAATAAATCCACGCATCGTCATAACTACTAAATAAAGTGACAAAATCGTTCTAAAATCAGAACATAATTTGAACTTTAAAATTCACTAAAAATATATTTTATTCCCAAAAAAACGGGCCTTCCTATATAACTTTCCAGAAATCAATGTTCTGATATTTGCCATCATGTAACTTTTGGATATGGATATCTATTCTTCACACATGACGTATAGCAAATTAAATACTCTCGCTTCATGGCATGGTAGCACAACCGTCGGGTGTGGGGATATGGTTTACATGCCGTGAATAAATAATACACTTTAATTAATGTTTAATCTATTTGGAAAATGAAAACGACATGGCAGGGGAGAACATGCATGTTTAAACCCTAAAACCTCAATCCGTTTCATATCTTTATGTTGAATACATGTATATATACCAACCTCTTGCTCTTGTATAGTAATTCCGAATTCATATCACCTAAGATAACTCAAACGGTGAGTTTGAATCCGATTTGTTTGTTAAAAGTTAGCACAAATAGAACCCCGTCCATTACAAGTTTGTATTCATACATATTCGATGATATAATTAATGCAGATATCCTTTTAAACCAACTTGTGTCATCTCACTTTGAAAAGTATAATAAAGCGAAGTGAAGAATGTACAATACCTCAAAAAATAATTGTCTTAAATCTTAATAAATACTTAGACGAGATTCTCTGCCTAAATAAATAAAATGATAGTCACAAAATATAAATTTAGAGAAATAGTCATTGTCCCCTCTCACTAAAAAATGGGCTGCACTATAATCAAATGTGTGGGTTCCGTGCATATAGAGGCGGAGTCAGACTTTCAGACTATGGAGATCAAACGTGAATGGAGATCAAATATATAAAATTTTCTTACTATAAATGGAGGTCAATTTCACATTATTCTTAGTATTTTTCTTTAAAATATATTAAAAATAAGACATAAATATATAAAAATTGAAATTGAATGGGGTTAATTCGCCCGTGCGTGCATACTAATAGTGATGAAATGAAGGGGAAGCAACGAGAGTCCAGATAGTTGGATTTATTGCATCACTTTTTTCTGTTAATAGCAAAATTTCGGATTGACTTGAGTTGAGACCTACAATACCTGATTGGGCTGAGATGCACATTTAGGAGTCGGTACGGCTTAATACCAAAATGCTACCATTGTACCAGTTGAAACTAAAATCATGCGATTACAAAATGTACCCAACTAATTATGGCTATATTGTTATTATTATTTTATTAGAAGTGGCATTGCAACAGTTCATAATTGAAACAATAATTACCAGAAAAAAACAACAGATTCCTGGAAACTACCGTACCAGTGGTTCATAACTGGTACCAACCTTAGGAAGTTAATAAACCGCAAGCCAAACATTTGTAGACCTAATACAACAATAAAAAAAAATGAACATAATACAGAAACAAAATATGAAGAACAATTTGTCAGCAGCTCAGCAAACTCGGGTTGTTGATCAACATCGATCGTGCCAACTCGAATGTTGGAACCAGCCGATGTGGCAACACCTCAACCAGTTTCTCTTTTGAATTTTGATTCCTGATACATATCTAAAAGTTATCATCAGAGATGCTATAACTGAACTTCTGCATTGCAACCCCTCAAAATGAACTTTATTACATACACCCCCGAAGCACCAACAGAAATGCACATCTGATCTAACAGGTGAATACAAACTTCTATGTTTTTGTAGGAACGGTGTGGACCGCTGCGGCCCACATTGTCACGGCCGTGATTGGATCCGGTGTGCTTGCCCTTGCATGGAGTGTTGCGCAATTAGGCTGGATAGCCGGGCCTCTCGCCTTGTCAGCCTTTGCAATTGTCACGTACTACACCTCCACACTTTTGGCAAATTCATACCGTGCGCCAGATCCAGTTACTGGATCGAGAAACCGGACATACATGGAAGCCGTCAGATCATACCTGAGTATGGATCTCATTACTTAATGCACATAATTTATTGATTAAAAGAAGGCTTGCTAGATATTAATATAAAACTTTAGACAAAATTCCCTGAGTGACCTCAAAATTTTGATAGGGTTATAAAAGAAAGAAACAAATAAAAATTTGCACTCTTACTTAATTAGTAAATTCTTAATATATATGTTATGTAGGTCCAAGGAAGGTGTACATGTGTGCAGTTGCTCAGTATGTGAACTTATGGGGAACTATGGTCGGCTACACAATCACTGCTACTATAAGCATGGGGTAAGTATAAACTTGATGACCAATTAAAAGTTTATACAAGTTTCAAAATTTGTAAAATGGTATGATTTAGTTTTGTTTACATAGTTAATTTTTATACTTATTAGGGCCATAAAACGAGCAGGTTGCTTCCACAAATTTGGGCATGATGCAAAATGCAATGCATCGGGTACACTCCTCATGTTGATATTCTGTATAATCGAGCTCATCCTCTCCCAATTTCCGAACTTAGAGAAGATCACATGGCTATCGATCATGGCCGCAATAATGTCATTTGCATATTCATTTATCGGTCTCGGCCTTTCAGTCGGTAAATGGATTGGTAATGGTTTTACCAAAGGAGATTATGTCAGTACTGTTGGTTTATCACCAGCAAAGAAAACATGGAGCTCCTTACAAGCTCTGGGGAACATTGCATTTGCTTATACATTTGCTGAAGTTCTTATTGAAATTCAGGTACATGAAATGAACTGTTATAAATTCTTAGCAGATCAAGATGTATTGGAACTATCCAATATGATCCCTTGTAAAACATTACACTAAGGTGCTTTTTTTTATTGTAGGATACACTAAAGCCGTCACCACCAGAGAATGTGACAATGAAAAAGGCAACATTTTATGGAGTCGGAGCTACCACCATATTTTACCTTTCTCTGGGTTGTGCAGGTTATGCTGCATTTGGGAATAATGCACCCGGTAACATCCTTACCGGGTTCGGGTTTTATGAACCCTTCTGGCTAGTTGATATTGGCAACCTGTGCATAATCCTTCACCTTTTTGGTGCTTACCAGGTACATTTCAATTCTTTGCAAAAGTATAATTTTGAAACAAGGATTTTGTTTGTGTTTGAAAAGTTAATGTTTGCTAAAAAAAATAATAATAATAAATCAGGTGTATGCACAACCGATCTTTGCGGCCGTTGAGAGACATGTAGCTGCACAATGGCCTGATGCCAAATTCATAAGCCGGGTGCATACAATTAACGTCCCATTCTTCAATTGCACGTTACGACTCACCCTCTCAAAGCTCATATTCCGTTCAATTATCATTCTAGTGACAACTTTGGTTGCAATGATGGTGCCATTTTTTAATGCGGTCCTTGGTCTCCTCGGTGCATTAAGCTTCTGGCCTTTGACAGTCTACTTCCCGATAAGCATGCACATTGCACAAGAGAAAATAGGAAGAGAGGTGCCCAAATGGTACTTCCTACACAGCTTAAGCATCTTTTGTTTAATGATTTCAATTGCGGTTAGCATCGGTTCAGTGGTGGATATTGCAAATAGTCTCAAGATGTCAGCTCCATTCAAAACAGTTGGCTGAGTTTTAGTTCTACGCCTTTGTCAGAACAACAAAGTTCGGTTTAAATTTTATAATCACTATTGGAGAGAGCGGAGTGTAGCCTGAGCTCCAGAATGAGCACAAATTGGTCTGTATTGTAAGCAAAATATAGCATTTATCAACTATGCACTGGTAATCTAAAGTAGTTTATGATGGTCCTTTTTGTTTGGTATATTTTGGACAGATCTTTATATTATTGTACCACAGAACCCCAATTGAAGGTTAAAAGAAACTAATAGTTATTTTTGAAAAAAAGTTTTTTTTTAAAAGGAAACTAATAATTGTTAGGAATAAAAGAGGATGCTTTCCGGCAATTCGTCAAACACCTCATGTGCTTTTAACAATATAATTTAATTTTCAATAATTAATGAACTCAACAAGATAAAAGGCCAGAAACAACAGAAAATCACCCAAACACTACATCAAAAAACAGTAATAAGATATCACACATAAAAGTGAAAAGAAAAAAAAAACGAGAGATATTACCACGGATCGATAAGGTCAAAATAAACCAGAAAGTAAATCTAACACTCCATGAAAGAAATTTAGCGCGGAAACAAGCTTTGTGTCACTAGTCCAGTGGCAAAAGTTTAAGCTAGGCATTAGGCCGAACTGGGCTGAATTTGACTCCACGAAGACCAAATTGGGCTGAACTGGGACTTCTCTCAATTTCTTAGCTAACCATACAGATGTAAATTTGTGTAGTGTCATTGGGTAACTAGTTATATTATAACTCAGGTCACGTGCCGTGCTGTACTGTGTTGTGATTAAATTAGATTTTTATTTACCATGAATAAATTTGAAGGTGCTGTTATAACACGTAAATAGTCACAACACTTTAGTCACATCGTCACCATTCATGTCATGCATGTTCAAACGTAACTTATCATATTTGTCACTTTTGGTCCAATATTTTTTCTTTGCGATGCGTTAGCGTACTAGCTGTAGTTAGAGAAGGAAATTTGTCACGGAATGACTAATTACGTCACGAAACGTCACGTCACGTTAATGTCACGTCACGTGTGTCGATTACATGACGTGACTTGCGTGTAGCGTGACGTGACCGTATTCGAGCGAAAATTACACGTCACGTCACGTGAACCAGTCACGTCACGGTCACAGTATGAAATATAGAGTATCCAACTTTTTGGTATGTATAGAGTATTCAGATTTTCCTTTTAGTATAGTATTAATTTTTATTTTATCTAGTTTAGTCTAATAAATGTTTGTAATTTAAAATTTTAAAATAATGTCAGATGTCCAACTGTCTTTCTTAAAAAAAAAAAATCTTTGCAATATCATTTATACTTATTTTAGAATTTTTCATTTTTTTTATATTTTTTTATATTTTTTTTTAATTTTCAACAATTTAAATTAAAATATAAAAAAATTGACATGACTAATTTACGTCATGACACGTCACGTCATGTATGGTCACGGCGTGACTACGCGTGACGTGACCATTCACGTGACATGACCATCCACCATCATTTTATTCACGTCACGTCATGGCGTGTCACGTATTCCCTTCTCTAGCTGTAGCTGATGTACATGTTTACTGTTTAGTTTGGCCAATATCATGCACCAGTGTAAAGCTACTTGATCGCACAAGTTAATTTCTAAAATAAGCTAGATATAATTAAAGAAAGCTCAAAATTAACTAAAATTAAAGGCGAAACCTCTCGCAAATGTCATAATATACGGAGAAATTCTCTCGCAAATGTCATATGAACCAACCAATATTAAGAAAAAAAATTACTTATGCTAAGTTTAACAAAAGAAATTCATGGTCACTTCTTTACATAGTAATATAAATGCACACTAGTTCTCTCCTTTCTAAGAACTAAGGACCGAAATCCTCGCCAATTTCTTCTCTCTCCAGTTCTCATTCTCTCCCTATATAAGAAGCATCTCTCCCTCTTTACTCAGTTGTCATTATTCATACAAACTGCGCACGTGCTGACGCTTACCCTCTCAGTAATGACAACATGTCAATTGTCACTCATGAAGATATCGAAAGTGGCGTGCACAAAAGAAAAGGTTTTGCAATTATTTTTCTAGTGCTTTGTATTTGTAAGGAAACATAATGTTATAGCCTGATGATTTAAATGTAAAACTGCTGATTGTATGGATTGTTGAATCTATACACTTTTATTGCGCTAGCGAAATTTAAGAGGTTTGAGTAAATTATTTTAATAATATAAAACTATAGGTCCATGGACCTTCTAGTTTCTAAAGGGATACAGTAAAACGTACGTGTGGTTTATTTATCTCATAAAATTGAAGTTTTTTCTATTTATTTATCTGTTCTTTTCTTATTTTCAAGATCCAGGATTGTCTACGTTCCTCCTAATATTTCCATGTGTGTTGCAAGTAGTTGTGCCTGGCACTTCATACTATCCTCCTTATATGATGCAACTATTATGATGGTATGCATGTGTCATTATTCATTCCAGACCATGTAGACAGTGTACATCAAGAATTATAAAATAATAAGATGTGAATTTCTGTCAATCTGATCTACACTCTGTTTTTAATCATATGGATTCCCTGCCATGCATAACAAATTTTGGCATCTATTTAAATGCTCTAGTGTAATTTAGCAGTATGTTCATCTATATATTTATTTGTAATATGAAAAAAGAAAAGATTGATTGACTAAACTAGGTATTTTGAATGAATAGAAGTTTATTTAAGCTAATTAGTAATTAGAGATGGCCTATTAAATATTCATTGAGAAGCCTTACAAAAGCCACTGATGGAAATGGTAATTTGTTCATGTAGGAACTGTTTGGACCGCCACCATTCACATCATCACGGCCGTAATTGGTTCGGGTGTGCTTTCGCTCTCATGGAGTATCGCGCAACTAGGATGGATCGCAGGGCCCATTGTACCGGCAATCTTTGCGATCATCACATACTATACTAGCTCTCTCTTGGCTAATTGCTATCGATCACAAGATCCGATCACTGGGACACGCAGTCGATGCTATATCGACGCTGTTAAGACATACCTTGGTATGTATAAAAAATAATAGTGTATTAAGTACTTTCAAACTTTTATTTAATTTATTCATATTGGTTAAATTTTGTTGGCAGGTCCAAAACATGTATATTTGTGTGCATGTGCCCAGTTTTTTAACTTATGGGGCGCAATGGTAGGCTACACCATCACAACAACAATCAGCATGAAGTAAGCCATTTCTTAAAGAGTTAATATGTTCATTTGCACAATGCAAAAAATCGCTTACTATTTTGTTATAATCTCAATAACAAAATATATATAAGACATAATTAATTTGTTTATTTAATGATCTCTGAATAAAATAGTTAGACAAATTTTCTTCCTCTTTACTAATATGCCATGCATGAGCAGTGCTGTGAGCAAAGCCCATTGTTACCACTATCATGGCCATGAAACAAGATGTGACGGGCCGGGTCCAATTCTCATGTTATGCTTCGGATTCGGCCAGCTCATTCTCTCCCAACTCCCGAGCTTGCAGCACATGGCATGGGTTTCAATCGTGGCAGCAGTAATGTCAGGCACTTACTCTTCTATTGCTTTCGGACTTGCGGTTGCCGAATTAGTCTCGACCCGACAAGTGAAAGGCGGGTTACTTGGTGTTGTTGCTCATGCTCATTTGAGACCAGTCGATAGAGCCTTCAAGAGTCTTCAAGCCTTAGGGAATGTTGCATTTGCCTACACCTTTGCCGAAATATTAATTGAAGTTCAGGTATGTTTCTACAACTTTATTTTAGTTGTATGTACAAAAAGTAAAAAAAAAAAAATTGATCCCAAGCTGATGCTTACTATTATTTCTGTTACATCCATTTGATTGACAGACAAGAAGCACTTAACAGGCTCTCTTAATTTATAAAACTATATAAAGCATGATGTTAATAAAGGTTACTTCTATGATGCTGCACATGGTACAATATAGTTGCATTTTTTTTCTCTGTTACAGGACACATTAAAGTCACCTCCAGCTGAGAACACAACAATGAAGAAGGCAATCTTTTGGGGGCTCAGTGTTATCACTGTATTTTACCTCGTTATTGGATGTTTTGGCTATGCTGCATTTGGAGGTGTCACGCCCGGTAACATCCTTACCGGGTTTGGGTTTTATGAACCCTTTTGGCTGGTCGACATTGGCAACATATGCATTGCCCTTCATCTTTCTGGTGCATACCAGGTGCCAATTTACTTTAACAGTCTTCTAAAACTTTGGTGTGTATTACATAAACCTGCCCAAACTTTCTCATTGGGACATAATTTTCTCTCATTTTGATTAAATTAGCTTTTCGCACAACCATTGTTCGCGAATTTGGAGATGAGGATTACTGCAAGATGGCCGGAAGCCAAAATCGTAACCCGAGTCTACTCAATCACACTGCTATGCATCAGACGGGATCCAATAAACTTCTCATTATTGCGCCTTGTGCTCAGATCAAGCATAGTTATTATCACAACAGTAGTTGGCATGGCACTACCCTTTTTCAACTCGATCGTGGGTATGCTTGGCGCATTGAGTTTCTGGCCTCTGACAGTTTACTTCCCCATAAAAATGCACATTGCACGACGAGACATAAAAAAGGGTACAACAAAATGGATACTTCTCCACATTTTAATTGGTGTCACCTTGATTGTCTGTTGTGCGGTAAGCGTCGGAGCAGGGGCTGAGATGGTAGCGCACTTGAAGGAGTCTTCTCCATTTACAAAAATTGGTTAATTAGGTGATTTGGTTTCAACTTTGTAATGGTTTTCATCTCTTCTCTTCAGCAAAATAATGACTTTTCATCTCATTTTTAGAGTTTCATCTGAAGATGCAAACAATGGGGTCAGATGCTGCCCTTATTGTGTACATGTTCATAGAATTCGTTTTAGGAATTAGGAAATTTCCTGTCAAACATGATAGTTAACGAATTATATTATACTTAGTTTTCTATATGTTGTTATCTCCGATTTCATTGTTATCCCTAAATTTATGCTGTTATCTCCGAATTATTTTTTTTATGGTTGTCTCAGGATTATTTCAATTGTATACACTTTATTGTATTATTAGTATAATGTGACAGATGGGACCCATTTGTCTACTGGTAACCTTGTTATACATTAAGAAACTCAAAAGAGTTCAAGAAGTTTTACTGGCAATTGAAGAAATGAATTGAAACATTTTTCTTTCCTTTCCTCGTCAGCTCATGCATTCAACTAATCATAGCACAAACCATCCTTCATTTGACAAAACTATCATATATAAATGTACAACCAACTTTTTTGATAAACTTTCCGGTAAATTAAATGGAGAAACTGTTGTAAATGACCTAGGAATATAATAGCACACTTATATTTTGACGGGCAACAGTTAAATGTCACACATCAAAGTTTTGGAACTTAAAATAATATTTTAATTGAAAATAAATTTGTTTCTAGACTAATAAAGACAATATATTTTTCTAATTTGGAGAGGTTTAAGAATTATATTTTTGAAAGGACATAATAAAGACAATATATTTTTCTAATAATTGAAGTACAAGAAAGATATTACTAGTTCTTACAAACTAGAGAAGCTACATTTAACTACAAATATTCACAAATTCACATAGTCTCGATTCAAAACATTGTCAATAAAAGAGAGTTTTGTGCTATAATAACTTCCACTTATTTTGTATTCTCAACCAAAACACGAGGACAAGCATCTATAAGCATATTGACAACCTCTACCATGGTTGGCCGAAGGGAAGGTGACTCATTGGTACAACGCACAGCTATCTCCATGATTTTTCGCATGTCATCTTGCGCATAAGTGGAGACCCGTGGATCTAAAATCCCAGAAAGATCTTGGTTCAAGTGATGTTTTTTGGCCCAAGAGACGAGATCTTTGTTATGGTCAAATTGCGGGTCGGTTGGGCTTCGACATGTTAGCAGCTCCAGCAAAACAACACCAAAGCTATATACATCACTCTTTTCCGTTGCATGGAGAGTGTACGCCAGTTCTACAATAAATAGATCAGAAGATAAATGTGCATTTTCCCAAATACAGTACAATTTATGCCCCTTTTCAAAATGTAAATGTGCATTTTCCCAAATTTTATAGTCTGGAGATCTCACAAAGAAGGAAATTTTAGTCTGTCTGAAACATATAATATGCCTCCAAATTTAGTACAAGTACCAAACACGGCCTTTCAAAAAAACATGGAAAATTTTCACATTCTTCTAAGGCATTTAGTAAAGATATAGTTACTTTTTGAACAAAATCTTTCATCAGACTACAAAAAAAATGACAGCTTTTAAAATGAGTGAGGGTATGGTACTATGCATAGTGCACATTGGTCTGTACTATGAATAAATATCTCCATTTACAAAGTTCAAATAATCGATCTGAACTGTTCAACATGATCACCATATGAAAATGTACTTGTGGATCAAATTTTACATTTTGTTACATTTTCTAGACATGTAGAGAATCCTTTGATCTAAAGATTCTAGACCATTCAAAAGTAGAAATTTTCTACAGGTCTAAAAAGTTAGTAAAAAATTTATAAAAAGTGTTAGTCTACAAGTACATTTTCATATGTAGATCATATTGAACTGTTTAGATCGACTGTTTGGACTTTTAAAACAAAGATATTAATCCAAAGTACAGACCAGATCCCGCTACGCATAGTACATAGCCTCACTCTTATTAAATATAAACTTTAGAGTTACCTCCAGGTCAGGTGGATGCCAGTATATACATACATCTAATATGATGTTGAAATTCTAGACAAAGAGCATCATCAAACACAATGGAAGAACCAAACTAGATAATAAAATTACAAAACAAAAGAAAAGGAATAATATACCAGGAGCTATGTAGCCATGAGTACCAGCAAAGCAACTCGTCTCTGAAATATCGTCCACTTCTTTAGCAATCCCAAAATCAGCCAATTTTGCCTCATAATTCTCATCCAAAAGAATATTACTCGACTTGATATCTCTATGAATGATTGTAGGTTTACAACCGTGGTGCAGATACATAACACCCTTTGCTGCACCCAATGCAATTTTATACCTCTTCTCCCAATCCAAACGCATCCACTCTTTTTTAACATCTCTTCTTAGCACATCATACAGATTACCATTCTGCATGAACTCGTAAATTAAGTAACCCACCTCATTAATCCGAATAAATGCACAAAGTTTAAGGATGTTTTTGTGCTGTATTTTTCCAAGAGAACTGATTTCAGCCTCAAAATTCTTTGAATTATCAGCTCTCCATAATTGCTTTACAGCAACAGACCCGCGTCCCTTGCTCAAATGAACCCGGTATACCTTACCAGTACCACCCGACCCAATAAGGTTGGACTCATTCAAACTGTTTAATATTTCCTCCAGGTCAATTTCTGGCAGATTAAAGGATTCTAAAACCGGTATTGAACCTGACCTTTTACCCATTTCTGGATCTTTAAGTTTCCGAGCCTCTTCAAACTTTTTACTTGCATAACTGACATATGCCAATGTTGTTAAAATAATGCTCATGGATAATACTATGAGAACTATGACAAAAACCCTTTTTTGTGAGAAATTGCCATGAGTATAACTCCATTGGCATGAGCTTATGTTGGAAACGGAGTATCTCCAAGTTACTGCAATATCACTTATACAGAGATCAGGATTACCAGAAAACGCATCTTCTCCTGCAATTGCTAATAGCTGAGGTGGAATAGGGCCCGATAAGCTGTTATTGGAAAAATTGATATAACTCAATTTCAATGCCTGTAAGCTATTGGGTATTGAACCAGTTAAGGCATTATGAGATAAATTGAGAGAATTCAGGGAACCCAAATTAGATAGGGAATCTGGGATATTTCCATTTAAAAAGTTTTCGGCGATATTTAAGTCTACCAGGTTGCCAGAAAGACCAATTTCAGAGGGAATTGAGCCCGAGATTTTGTTTTGATCCAGATACAAAAATGAGAGTTGCTTCAGTTTCGCGATATCGGGTGGGATTCGACCAGAAAAGCTGTTGTTTGAGAAAACTAACTTTTGCAATTGGGAAACTTCACCAATTTCAATTGGAATTTCTCCTGAAAATTGATTATTTTGTAAATACAACTGGTTCAAATTACTCGAAACCTGTATATTAGAAGAAATACCTCCCACAAACCCGTTGTCTGCTAAGTCAATGATAACAGCATTTGGAAGCCCCCAAATTTCATCTGAAATAGATCCAACAAATTGGTTTTGACTGATCCTAAACCTCTCCAATGTTTTGCAAGAGGAGTATGATTCAGGAAATTCACCAGAGAAATTGTTATCTAGTGCTAAAAGAAAATGCAGATTCCCATTTTGGCAGAGGAAACTTGGAAACTTACCTGAGAAAGTGTTTTCAGAAATGTCGATACTGTACAATGCTGAAAACTTTCCCAAATTTTCCGGGAAAATACCCGAAAATGAGTTCTCGTAAATTGAAAATGACCAGAGAAACTGTAAATCACCAAATCCAGAAGGAAGCTCACCAGAAAAGTTGTTACTGTAAATGTGAAAATATTTCAACTTTTTGAGGTTACCCATTTCGGGAGGCAACTTTCCTTCAAGTTGGTTTCTTGAAATGTCAAATTCTGATAGCTCAGTAAGAGTTGCCAACTCAGCTGGAATCTCACCTTTTAGGTTGTTTTGGTACAGCTCAATTTTGTATAAATTTTTCAAATTTGAAATGGATTTGGGAATACTTCCTGAGATATTATTTCGAGAGAAGTCCAATGTTTCCAGTAAAAATAATTCAAATATTGTATCTGGGATTTCACCAATAAAATTGCACTGACCCAAGAAGAGCCACCTCAGCCTTTTCAAATTACCAATATTTTCTGGTATTACCTCTTCAGCAAAATCGTTTTCACCTAGACCTAATTGCACTAGGTTTGGTAATCTCCCTAGCCATTTTGGGAAATTTCCCTGCAACCCATTAGTTGACAGGTCAAAAACCTGTAACACATTAAGTGATGACAGATCAGGAATTTCACCTGTAAAAGCATTGTTCGAGAGATTCAGTGCATTAAGATTCGTGCAATTTGCCAGCTCAGCAGGAATTGTGCCTGAAATTGAATTTGAACCGAGTTCAAGGGAGGTAAGGTTTTGCAATATTGAAACCGAAGGGGATAAATTTCCTGAAAGTGAACAATTGGTGAGTGAGATTGCCGTAACCCGGCCTGAATTATTGTCACATTTTACGCCGTAAAAATTGCATGGGGACCCAGACTTGTCTGCCCAGCTTTCTAGAAGGTTTAAAGGATCGGTTATGTGGCGTTTTATCTCTAGAAGTGCTAGGGTTTCCACTTTCAAAGAAGTGGAGATGTGGTAACTGGTAAAATGGAGCGCAACCCAAAAGTTGAGTAAGAGTGAGAGCTTTAGCATTGAGGGAAATGATTGATGGTATTTATAAAGATGTACTAATAGCATAGACCTGTGAATCAAGGAAATAGCAATAAAAGAGAGGTTAATAAAAAAAATATTGAAAGTAATCAGTGTGCACAAATTCATAAATTCTACTCCTCAGTATGGATTAACTAATTAAGAAAGATACATATGATGTGCAAGTCAATAGAATTACTCTTTTGTTTCTTCATTCTAAATTAAAGCCTGGACAGAAACAAGCTAAATCATTTATTTCATCATGTTTTCTTAGTTAATTTTATCTTTTAACTGAGGCATTATATTTAAAGTGCATGTGAAGGTTTAGTTAGTGGCCTATCAACCATCAGGGGAACAAGCTTAATAATTTCAAATTTCCATATTTGCTCCAATTATGCTCGGTGTATATATGACAACCAAGTTTTGTCTCCAATTGAAAGTAAATTGCAATCTGGGAAATGAATTCGAGAATTCTAAAAGTTTACCTTCTTAGGTAGCAGCAAATCAAATTCGAGTGATCAGAGTATGGTTAAAATTTTCAAAATACCTGCCAAAGTTGATCTCCAGACAAAGTCTACAGAGAAGAGAAGAGCCTCGAGTAGTCACGGAACAGAAATAAAACGACTTGTTGCACCATTTTTAAGCCCCGACGCCATTTATTATCACTCTCTAACAATGTCTCTGTGACTCTTCTCTCTCTCTGGTTAAAGATTGATAAGTAAGAGCTAGAGTGGAGAGAGAATTAACGAGGAGACTAGAGAGTGCGGAAAGTCGATGCTAATCATGTGTATTTGCGCTCTTAAATAAGTCTGAATTGCTGAAAAGACATTTCTGTCCTCGGAGTCGATTTTCTATGATGAAAAATGAAAAAAAATGAGTTCTAACATTGGTGTTCACATGACATTAATTTCAAAATTAATTGGATAGATTTTAAACGATTAATCTGAATCGTTCAAATCAATTTATTTTATTAATAATGTATTTACATACAAAAAAGTTTATATTTTCTAATTATTTTAGTAACAAATGTTGAAAAATGAATGCATTAAAATTAACTTAAAAACTCACATATTTGACCGCTTGACTTGATACTAAATAAATTGTGTTCAAGAACTATGGTGTTCTTGAACTCAACTGATTATTTGATAATTTTAACTTTAAAATTTATCGATATTAATTTCAATTTATGAATTTAAAATTTTAAAACTAATTTATTTCACAAGTAATATGTTTATATGTTAAATCTAGAAGTTATTTTAATTAATTTAGTATAAAGTCAAGCAATAAAAAAACAAGAAGATTTTTAATTTAATCATTTTTCATTATTATTTTTTTAAGTTTTACTTTATACCAAATTAATTTGTAAATTTAATATGTAAACACATTACTCTTGAAGTGTATCAATTTCAACAGTTTGAATTCGTTATTTAAAATCAATCCAATATATCTTGAAATTAAGTTCACAAAGGACTTACAAAAAAAAAATATATATATATTCTTGAACTTTGTATTATGTCCATAAATATTTGTACTTATTATATAAGTTATATATATTTAATTCTAAATTATTTATATTAGTATACAAATATTTGTCACTTTTTTCTTTTCAGAATAATCATAAATTCATAATCATTAAAAAGAGTAGAACACTAGAACTAGGATGTTAGTTCGAGAACACATCATTTAATATTTCGTTATTTGAAGGCAGTCTGATATATTCTTGTACCTTATATTATGTTCCTAAATATTTGTACTTATTATATAAGTTATTTATATTTAATTCTAAAGTATTTAATTATACCTAGTATACAAATATTTGTCAGTTTATCTTTTTAGAATAATCATAAGAAAATTTAAGGTAAAACTTTGTTGAATAAGTTAAAATACAGTTTTCAAACTTTATATTAATCTTCATATCATAAGATATAAACACTTTTGTTGCCTTTTTTCTAAAAAGGTATAAACGTATTTAAAATGCGAGAAAGAAATGCAAATAATATATATGTACAGTCCTCCATAAAAATATCATCCATCACTCTAAAAAATATATTAAAAAAACTTTTGCTAACTACTTGATAAAGCTGAAATAGTAGACATTATCTTTATAATTAAAAGTTTGATCAACCGACTCTATTTTTTTCAACTTTTTTCTATTTTTATACGTATTTTTTTATATAATTTAGAATAAAATGTTATAAATACCATAAAATTGGCCTTTATTTATAACATAAAATTGTTATATAATTAATTTCCGTTCTCATTTGATTATCATAATCTGAAGATCAGGTTCCACATCTGGTTGCAATTACTAGCACAAGAGGATAAATTTTAGTCAAAAGGAATTGATGTTTGATGTCACCGTAGTGTTCACGAGTGCACTTTAAGGGAGAAAAAACAAAATAAAGTAAAGGGAAATTTTAGCTAGACTGCTGCACTGGGTGGGCATTGGGCAATGTGTATTATTTTTTATTTCTTTTTTTAAGTCAAAATTGCTCTAAGAGGTCAATATCATGGATTATATTTTATCTCTGTCGGATGACTGATAAATAAAGCATAAATAAAAAAAATTATGTGTAACTATCAACTGGCAATAAAGTAGAAATTAAGTATAATACTTTTGTAAAAGTTCAAAGAACATAAATTTGGACTAACCTCTGTTTGATTAGACTTGTGCTTTATTTAATGTGAGGCGACCATGAAATTCAAACAGATATTATCACATTATTGTTAACCTCTGTTTGATTAGACTTGTGCTTTATTTAATGTGAGGCGACCATGAAATTCAAACAGATATTATCACATTATTGTTATTGTTATTGTTATTGTTATTGTTATTGTTTCCCTCCTGCAACCTCCAGATGTGGTTGCAATATGTACAGGCGCAAAGTCCAGATAATTTACAGGTTTTGGCAAAAATGTGAGGCATACTTTTGTAATTATTTTAAATATAATTTTTTTATAATTATTTTTTAGAAAAACTTAGACATAGAATCATATTTTGGATTAAAAAAATTCACGGTAGGCACAATTTTGTATCCTTTTGAAACTTAAAGTGTACTTTTTAATTTTTTTTGAAAAAAAAATAAAAATCACAGAAGTGTATTTTTTGTTAAATATTTTGAGTCAGGATAGATAAGTGTTCACCTTGGCCAACACTTAGCTCAATTACATGTACAATAACCAAGCAACAAACAGAGAAATTATTTTTTAAGGAATAAAGATAATTTCAGATTCTTAAGAGCTGTGACTAGGGGTGTAAACGGAGCGGATTCGGAGCGGATAATGCTAATACCATATCCGTATTCATTTTTCAACGAGCGGATACGGATATGGATACGGATATGGATACGGATAGTAAACGGATATCAAAATTGAAAACCATATCCGTCTTAAACGGATACGGAACGGATAATCCACGGATACGGATTCGAATACGAATATGGAGCGGATAATTGTCGGATATTGAGTAATTCTACTAAATTTCATAATTTTAAATTACCTAATTAGATTACCTAAATTGACAAAAATTTAATAGAGTTTTTAAGTGTGCACAGTGACGATTATGTATGACTAATTGCTTATTGGTTCAGAGAACTAATCCATTATCCTAATAAATTATATGATTTTCCTACAAAAATTCTTTGACTTAAACGAATATATATGTTTTTTGGAAATTTCGCAAGGGTGAAATGAATTGAAAGCTGCTTAAATATTAAATTTCGGATTCGGATATATACGGATATCCGCTCTGTTTATATCCTCACGGAATTATCCGTATCCGTATCCGCATTATTTTTCCATATACTAAAATTATCCGTATCCGTATCCACAAGTATCCGTATCCGTTTAATCCGGATACGGATAATAGACAGATTCAGAGCGGATTATCTGCGGATAATCCGTATCCGTTTACACCCCTAGCTGTGACATTACTTAATTGGTATTATTTGTAATTTGTGGCTGCAAAATTACTCAAGAGTTCGAAGCTGCAATTTGTTTTCTAAGAAAAATAACACTAAATCAGTGTCATGCAAGCAGCTAAGGTATTATTTTTTGTGTGAAAAATCACAGATCTTTAGAATTTAATGTTCACAATGAAAATGAATTGAAAGTTTTTTTATTTTAATTCCATACTAAAAAGCTTTGTCATGCAAATTATAGTATATTTATTTTTAAATTAAATATTAGAGCATCTCCAACGCTTATTGTTTTCTGATTTGCAATCTGATGTGACTATTGTTTTCTGGTTTGCTGGATTGTGAGATACTTTATAAATTAGCAAATTTTCTTTAAAAACAAACGTTTGCTTATTGCCAGCGTGGGGAATTGATTGGCTTAGATTTTTTATGAGTCTCTTTAATTGTAATTGCTGGGATTAAGTGATATATAAATTATGAGTCTCTTTAATTGCTAAATTTAGTGACGTGACCAATTTTAATTGCTAAGCATTTGTTAGAATGGAGATGCTCTTAGTTGTGTATATCTTTATTTTAGCACTATACATACCACCTTTAAACTTTTGCACACCTATTACTATTTTTCTTAGAAATAGAAAGAAATAAACACCTACTATGCTGATATATTGCTAAATTTTCAGTATTTTTTTTTATTAAGAAAGCCATAGGCTCGTTTCATTGATTGAAACTCCCAGTAATATATGTATATAGCAGGATCCCTCATTTTACAACGCATAATTAAATTTATCATTTAACCAGGAAAATTAACACAAGTATGATTTAAGGGGTAAGGTTTGGTCCAAATGGTTTTGGACCGGACACCATCCAAAGCCTCCAAAAATCGTACGATTAAAGTCCGAATAGTCGATCCGAACCGTTCAACATGATTTTCATATTAAAATGTGTTCAGAGACCAAATTTTATATTTTTTTGGAAAATTTTTACTATTTTTTTAGATACGAACAAAATCACTGTTTTTGGACCGTCAAAAGCAATGATGTTGTACGTATCTAAAAAAATAGTAAACAATTTTCAAAAAATATAAAATTTGATCTCTGAACACATTTTAATATGAAAATCATATTGAGCAGTTCGAATCGACTCTTCAGACTTTAATCATACTGTTTTTAGAGGCTATGAACAGTGTCCGGTCCAAAGCCATTTGGACCAAATCTTATTCCATGATTTAATGTTGTGTACTGGCTGTGATGCGACTACTGTCACTAACTCTATACCAGCAACAGAAGATCCGGATCCCCTTTGCATCATACCTCTACATAAAATCCAAATACTATGCAAAGAACACAAATTATGCTACATCATATAATTTGTCGCTACCTACGGTTGATGGTACAACTAATATTTCTATACTCCTACCGTTGTATTTATACAGAAATATGTATAGAAGGAAACTATATTTTAGGATATCACATCTTCTCCACCGTTTTAAGTTGATGGCTTTAACCTAGAAGCTTTTCTCCACCATTGAATTTCTCAAATTTTATATTATTTCTGCAGCAATACTATGGAATTGTAAAATGATATAATTTCATCAATAAATTTATACGCAGCGAATTAAAACTAAATATTTTTTTTGAATTATTAAAACTACATGTAATAAATAAAAACACAAATAATTGTATAAGAATTTCTACAGAATAATTACAAAAAAGTTGTATCACTTCAAAAGTTTCATGATCTACACATGCACATCAATATACTTTTCAATTAGGGGAAAGAAGCAAGAAACATTAGTCCTACTAACATAATAAAGACGAGAGAGATAAATTGAACGGTTGATAGTAGAAGTGTGATATGAAATAGTAAAAAAAAAAATCAATCAATTTTATCAAGTCTATCATTATTTTTAACTATTTTATTTATTTATAAATAAAGCTAGCGTGCTATCTGGCATGTCGTGTGATAGCGGACAATAAAATAAAAGTAGCTTTATTAATCAAGTAGTAAGTAGCAGATAATTTTGGAGACTCACTCATCCTAAACATATTAAGCTAGGACAAATGAAACTCCACAAAAACTAATCTGCCCTTAGAGTCAAAGGCTTGTTTATAATAAAAGGAAAACAAAAAAAAACTAGCTGTTGCAAAATCGTTCAAAATATGGTGATAAACCAGCAAGATATTTTTCTTCTTAATGAGCCATGATATGATGCCTTATAAGTTGAATTTTTGACCGTTAATTTCTTGCCAAAATTGTTGCCATGTTTCCATTATCTGTAGAATTTGGCTGCATCAGCGTGCTACTACCTCAAAAATCTATTGAATATGTTTCAATGACAAATTCATACAGTTGAAACCAATCTACTTCACGAATGATGCATTTATATGCAAAGATTATAAATTATGGGATTCATTTAGTATAAAGTCAAGCGGTCAGAAAATGAAGATTTATAGTTAATTTTAATCCATTTATTTTTCATTATTTTTCGCGCTTTCAATTTTTTTATTATTATTACACCCTGATAAATAAGCCAGTTTTGCGGGAACGTTGATTTCCAGTTTTTTTTTTTTTTTTATATTGGATGTTATTTGTTAAAATATAAGATTCCAATAATATTTGTATCTCGTTGAGAAAATTCTGACTTCTGATTGAGGTGAAAACAGGTCGGATACAAACAGATAGAGTTTAATATATCCGATTAGATTCGTATCTGTCTAATATCCGACCCATTTTCACCTCACTCAGAAGTCAGAATTGAGTTTCTCAATCTGAGATGCGAATATTATTATACATATGTTCATTTAACAATTTATCAGGTTTAATAAAAATAAAAAAAACTAAGCCTCATTATTGTGAATGTCAAGTAATACCAACTAATTAAACCTTGATCATAAATGTAGATAGGTCTTAAAATTCAATTTAACCCAATGTGAATCAGTTTTATGTCAAGATATCTATTTACCCTTTTTGCGTTGTCTTTCGGACAATAGTATATTGGAAATCTAACATCAATTGGATTTTATGAAAATAATATATCAGAGTTCTTTGTGAAAAAAAAAAACAACCTTTAAATTTTATTATGCCAAACACTACAAAAGTACTTTCAAGAAAATTTTAGATTCTCACAAACTAAATAACTATATAGAAAATAAAAACTCCAAAAATCTAATAATAGAGCTTTACCGTATTTTTTCGAAATTCTTTCATTTTAACTCTTCTTGCAATAACTCATACGAGTCCCATTAGAGCTCCATTTCATCACTGAACCCGACCCGTGCCACCTCAGCTATCGTATTGCACCATTCTACATGACATCTCAGTTGGATCATTATTCTTTCTCTCCGACGCCTCCAGCCTTCCTTTACCCCTTGTGCTATCTTTGACTTTGTAGCCTCACTTTTTTTTAACAGACCAATCAATCACACGTATATGCATTATTTCAGTGAGTCTATAAAAACTACGAATGGTAGGGATACTGGTGAATAATGTTGAGTAACAAACCTTTGAGGATGCCCAGTCTTCAATAGCTTCCTCTTGACCTGCATATATTCCATATACAACTCTTCTTCATCAATTGCAACATATGAAGAATAAAAACGCTCCTTAAGTTAATGCAAGGGTAAATGAATTTCTCACAGAACCCAACAAAAGTGCAAATACAACTGTTCTCCATAATGAACAACCAGGGGTAAACAATAGCCCAAAATTACAAGGGTTAAAACTGTTTTTCAAAATCCAGTGGTAGGCGCCATACTGGGTCTGCCCCTGGTAATGCATATCGATATTTCTTATGAACACATGCAAACAGGTCGGTTTAACATATTTCTCGACAAGGAAGGTTCACACAAGGTATGGTATTCGAAAACAAGAAACAAAATGAAAACAAACAATTATCTTGCATGACATCACCTTGGAATCCTGCATGGCAATTTTAGTTCTTTCTCGAATGCGTTGAATAGTCTCTGTATCAATTTAAATACAACAAAAACATAAAAATTAGCAATGATCTATACACTAAAAATTACACAATTCATGAGGTATATCTTTAAGTATATGCAGTTATAAGCTTTGGTTCATACCCAAATACAATACTGCAACATCAGTACATCACATACACTCATATTTTATAAGTTTTTCTTACTAATTTGGGGTGGTGTACAAATATTCATGCCAGTAAAACTGGTACAAGTTAATGTAAGAACAAACCAAAAACTCCATCAAAATTACAGTTACAAAGGCACAAGTTAATTAAAACCAACCTGGAGTATGCTTTTTTCCTTTATTCCAAGGAGTATTTCCCTTATTAGCTCTTGAAATCTTCGACCGTCTCAAACTCTCTTTCTCATCGATACCAGAATCCTCCTGAGAATCATCTTGAAACGCTCCAAAAGTCCAGTCAGAACCAATCTGTGTCTCTGAACTAGAAATCATAGCTATCGACTGCCTCTCAATAGTTGCGAGAACACAAACCGCATGCTCGAATTTGAGTCTTGTGTGCAATTTAATATAGAACCCTCGCCCTGCCACTAATCTCTTGTTACTCGGTAAAGAAACTTTCAGATCGGCATGTGAAAACACATTTGTATTGCTCACTACATTGAAAGGATAAAATACAATTGCTTAAATTTTTAAATCCAATTGAGAACATTAAAGTAAAAAGAAAAAGGTTGTTAGAGAGAGAGCTGTTACAAATGGCCATAGGAGAAGAGAAAAGCAGCTTGGGAAGGCACTGTGCATTTACAAAGAAAATCACGGGTCAGTGGCGAGGGTTTATCTTTCGCTAAGTCTCAGCTTGCGATTTGTGGAATTCACATGAATCACATCCTCTGCGCGGCTTTTACTGCGGTGCTTTTAATCTGGTCCGTTTGTTTTAATCGGACGGACTAAATAAGATTTTGGCACGATCTCAAAGCACTGATTGGTTTAAAATAAATCTGAACCGTCCGATCAGCTCTGCACAGCTCCGCAGGTAAAAGCTCAGGATACTGGTACTCTGGTAGGATATTTTAAAGGGCGTTTTTCAAATGGGCTTTCTTGGGCTATAGATTTAATAGATGTAACTACGTTTGAGTTTTGGATTCTTATTTTGAAAAATTCAATAGGCCTAATAATTATACTAGGTTTACGAGACAAGCCCAAGATGCAATCGCCGCAATGTATTTTATTTCTAGGGTTTCAATTTTCTAAAACAAGATGCTCGCCAAGTGGTTTATAACCGTTGATTTGTGCAGTCAGGAGTGAATCTCGTCCGTTCGTGTTCATATAAATATCACGCTGACATTATACCCTAGTCACCTCGCCGCCTTCGTTTCCGCTCTGTCCTTCACTTCGATTTTTACTGCATCGAGGTTCTTTTTCGCGCTTTAGAATCTCTAATTTATGTTTGTATTTATTAATCCTTTATTTATTGTATTAGTTATTGTCTGATTCCGGAGTTGATGGTTGTTTTTGCAAGTGATCTACAGAAAGATTGCGATTTTCTCTGTAGTCCCTAGCAGATCAAGATCATTTAACCTCCTTTAGGCCTTTTTTTTTTTGGCAATTTTAGTTATTGTACATATATAACTGCTAATGCAACAACTTTTTGAAGTTATTGGTTTAGAATAATTAATTTTTTATATGTTATATTTTGAGATGCTAGGCCTAAATGGTGTGAATGGCATCCTGATCTGGTACAGTGGCTAAATTAGTGTCCAAAATATTGCATGATTAATCAAGGCTGGAGTCTCAGAAATGCTCTCTTATTATCCAATAAAGGAATACATGAGAGCTGTGAGAATTGGTACCATTTTTGGTGCCATAGGCCTTTGGTTTTTGGACACTTATTTTGCTCTTTACCAGAATTAGGATGTTACTGTTCATATTGCCTGGCCGTCATCTCAGTTATATTATTTTTGTTATCGTAAGTATTATGTATATTTCACAAGTGGCATTTTCTTTATCGAGTACATGTAATATCGGTAGTCCAAATAGATTTTTAACGTATGGTATATTATATATTACACCATATAATGTATGGAGGTTATTTTTTGCATTGAATATTAATGCTAATCCTGACATGAAATTTTGTAGTATTAACTATGGGTTCAATACTTGCAAACAAATATGTGAAATAATACCTTAGACATGTTGAAATGACTTTTCAACCAAGAGTATGGAACTAAGATACACATGACTTCATAGATATCTAATAAACCAATGTAAGATAGCTAAATAAATGACGCTTGATTAGAATATATAATTTTCCTATGAGAAATTTTTAAAGCTTATTTTAGAACTGTAGCTTTCTCCAAAATCACAACTAAAAACCCAAAAGAGGGCTGCTCAAAAAATGTGTTGCTAATTTCTACTTGATATATCCTCTTGATTGTGTTTACTTAATAAACCACTGTATGTAGTACAAATATTTGCTTTTAACTAGAAGTTGCTTCATAAGTTGGAGGAACCATACCAATTTCATCTCAACTTCATTCCACTAAAATAGCCTTTTGCTTTGTATAAAGTATTTTAAGAAAACTATTTTATATAGCATATGAATTTGTGTAAAAACAGATGTCACATCGTAAATTTGAGCATCCACGCCATGGTTCTCTTGGTTTCCTTCCGAGGAAGCGGGCCAACCGTCACAGAGGAAAAGGTTTGTATTCATTCAAGTCACACTTGAATTGTCTCCTTTTATACTATTCAAGTATGTTTTATTCTTAACATTGTTTTTTTATTGCTGTTGAAATTCAGTGAAGACATTCCCGAAGGATGATCAGGCCAAGAAACCACACCTTACTTCTTTCCTCGGATACAAGGCTGGCATGACCCACATTGTCAGAGATGTTGAAAAACCTGGCTCAAGTATGCCCTTTGTTACTTGGAAATATTCAGATTGATCTTTACACTCAATTAAATCATTGTGCCAATCACCAAAACTTGTTTAGAATGAACGGGATTTGAATTTTGGTAACACGTATTATAATTGGGTATGTCGAAAGCTGGAGAAACAACAAAGGGAATTGAAGTTGCATAATACTTGATGAAATATTATATTTTTTCTCGTTTTTGTTTTTATTAATTGCTTGAAATATCAATATCAGTACTGAAAGTTTTTATAATAGAGGAGAAACTTCATTACCAATAACATGTGATTAAAGCTGAAGATAATTCTCGACAGCACACTGTATTTCCTCACTTAAAATTGTTTGTAATTTAGAACAGTTGTTGGTTTCAGTTGTCCAAGTATTGTGTTTTCAAACTAAATATTTTCCATCAAAGTCTATTGTTATTACAGAGCACTTCCAATATGTCTGAAAGGTACCAACAAGAAAGATAACATTTAAGAAGAGGAACTAGTGTTTCCTGACTGTTGAATTGTAATTTTATTTAGCAGTAGCAACTTTTATTTAATCACTTGCAAAACAATTATCATTTACTCACTGGAATTATTCTGCTTTTCTTTCTTTTTTTTTATCTTTATTTTCATAAAGAGCTCCACAAGAAGGAAACATGTGAGGCAGTGACCATCATTGAGGCTCCACCAATGGTTGTAGTTGGTGTGGTGGGTTACATCAAGACACCACGCGGACTACGCAGTCTGAACACTGTGTGGGCCCAACATTTGAGTGAGGAGGTTAAGAGGCGCTTCTTCAAGAACTGGTACAAGTCCAAGAAGAGAGCCTTCCTCAAGTATTCTAAGAAGTATGACACAGAAACTGGTAAACAGGAGATCACTGCCCAACTAGAGAAGATGAAGAAATATGCATCTGTTGTTCGTGTTTTGGCTCACACTCAGGTAGATTTTGCAAATTTTGCAAATTTCGCATGTTAATACAATAAATCATATCTAGATTGTGAATGTCATATCTGTATATTTGGTTTGTAGATTCGCAAGATGAAAGGGCTAAAACAAAAGAAGGCGCACCTTATGGAGATCCAAGTGAACGGCGGCACAGTGGCAGAGAAGGTGGACTTTGCCTACCAGCTCTTTGAGAAGACTGTACCTGTTGATGCATTATTTCAGAAAGACGAGATGATAGACATAATTGGAGTGACAAAGGGGAAGGGTTATGAAGGAGTTGTCACGCGTTGGGGCGTAACTCGGTTGCCAAGAAAAACCCACAGGGGTCTTAGAAAGGTGGCATGTATTGGTGCATGGCACCCGGCTCGAGTTTCTTACACTGTGGCCCGTGCAGGTCAGAATGGGTATCATCACCGTACCGAGTTGAATAAGAAGGTTTACAAGGTTGGCAAGGCTGAAGATGAATCACATTTTGCCATGACTGACTATGATAGGTTAGTGGGTGTATATTTTATATGCATTAGCTTGAAAATGTGCTAGCCTGAATTTCTTAAGGTAGTGCAATTAACATGAAAAGGATTTGAAGACAAGTTTAACAAATAAAAATGGTATTCTTGATGGTAAAATCTGGAATTTAATACTCTGTTAATTATAAAATGCAGGACTGAGAAAGACATAACACCAATGGGAGGATTCCCTCACTATGGCATAGTCAATAATGACTATCTGATGATAAAAGGGTGCTGTGTGGGGCCTAAGAAGAGAGTGCTGACATTGAGGCAGTCTCTGCTCAAACAAACCTCTCGTCTCGCAATGGAGGTGATCAGTTTGAAGTTTGTAGACACCTCTTCCAAATTTGGCCATGGCCGCTTCCAGACCACTGATGAAAAGCAAAAATTCTATGGAAGGGCGATCAAGGCTTAAAATTTTTGGGGTTTGTTTTAGTCTAATTGTACTTAAATGTTGTCATTTATAACTTATCAAGTTTTGAGGCGTTTTTCTTTAGGTCGGTATTGGTACTTAAATCAGCCTAGTTGTTGGATATCTTTTCCCGTTTCTTTCAGATGGTACTTAATAATTTTGTTTGGTAAAAAGAATATTTGCTCAATCTGGTGTTTCTAATGTTTCTTTCAGATGGTACTTCATAATTTTGTCAGTAAAGAGCTTTGCTTTTTTTAGTATTAACTGCATGCTATCTAGATGTTCTCAGCATGGAATTTGTGTATAATAACACTGGGTAGATAGAAGTTAGGTACATTATTATACCGAGACAGGTAAAAGGTGAGGTATGGCGTGAATCAGCTGTTATGCACGCTTAGAATATTTAAAAGAGAAGTCTTTATTGTGGCAGGTTATGTACAACTTTTTTCATTACTTGATCCAAATGAGAAGGCTCCAAATCTCATGCGAATCTTTTTGTGAACTGGAGAATTGCAAATCTTGATTGTGATTTTTAATCTCTGATCCAGAAGGTATTATGAAACGCCCATCGTCGAAGGCAATGAATTAACGACAATGATCTGAGTATCTTGTAATTCTTTTGCCAACCAACTTTGAATCATTTTTCTTCATTTCTTTCTACTGAATTGAATTGAAATCTTATTCCATACGGTTTTAAACTTTTAATGAGAGCCTTGAGAACTTGAGAAACAGCCATGCAATAGATTCACATCTCAATTTTAATTCAAACAGTTAAACATGCGAAAATGTACTTACGGGTCAAATTTTACAATTTTTAGAATTTTTCTAGTATTTTTTCAAATAATTAAAAAAAAATTCACTTGATATAATAACAACAACAACAACAGTAACAATAAAATGTGCCCATCATAGTCAGTCATGGCAAAATGTGCCCATCGTCCATTTTACACATTTTCACTATGATGTTGAAATTCACTTCATTTTTTGGTGACACCAAATTCCATCTCAAACAGTCAATCCAAATCGTTCAACATATTGGATATATTAAAATGTGCTTGCAGATCAAATTTTTTACATTTTTTTGAATTTTTTTTACTATTTATTATGATAGGTACAAAAATTCAATGGTATGAAAACAACGATTTTGTAAAATATTTAATAAATAGTAAAAAATCACAAAAATATAAAATTTGATATTTAAGCACATTTTAATATGGAGGTCATGTTGAACGATTTGGATCGACTGTTTGGATTTTAAAAATTTTTAAAATGAATGATATAATCTTGTATAACCAAAAAATGATATATGGATCCCTCTTCTAATAACAATAACAATAACAATAATAATAACTAAGATAGCGCATTAAAAATGCAAAATGTTAGCTGTTTTCATCTAAAACTTTGGAAGTTACGTGTTTTGAAAATAAATATAGTTTTGCGGATTGTTATTCATTTCAAAATTTGGATTAGACGCAAAAAAATTCCAAGTTCGCTGTGCATCCAGATCTGTTCTAGCTTAAAATGAATTACTGTCTAGAGAACCCAGCCCATATTGATAGCACAGAGCAAAAGGCAAGCATCATAACAGTGATTTGCTGTACAGATCTACACAAATAAAGATGCCACAGCATCTCTTTTTTGGTCGAGAATCCGAAGAACAAATCTCAGTATCTTCGCTCGAAATCTCCTGTAGTTTCTCCTGTCATAAATGCTGATTATTAATTTAGGTTACCCATTCGCATCAGCAGATTAGAATCCAAAGACCTTGCTACCATTAATAAGAATTCTGGCCTATTTTCTTATACGCCCCTTAAGTTTTATGTATTGTTTTAAAATAAAAGAACAATAGGCTTGAAAAAATATCGGAGGGTAGAAAGAAAATATAAGGAAATTAGTCATTTTTGTCATGTTACATGTGTCAATCGATGTGATCATCTTTTGTCATTTTAGTCATATCATATCACGTCGCACATATTAATTATGTCACGTGAGTAATTTTTAAAACATCGTTTATTAATTATACTTTATCTTGTAATAGTTTCTTGTTTTTTTGTATATTTTATTATTATTATTTTACTAATTTAAAACTCAAAAAATAATAATTAAGCATGATCAGTCATATCATGTGCGGTCACAGTATGACGATACGTGACGCGACTATTCGGATGACATGAATGTCATCTACTATTTTAGTTACATCGTGGTCATATACGCGTGGTCATATACATGACGTGACGTGACCAATTTCGATCATAGTCGTGTCATGGGGTCACGTCATGTTTTTCTTTCTAGCATATCTATGAGTTAAAATTAATTAAAAGAAGCATGATCTGTGTACTCTTGAAGATCGTTGGAACCCACTTCTCTCTCAGAGCAGTTTGGGTCTGATGCCCATCGGACTCAAACTGAGTGCGATGAACTCCATAACTGTCCGATCCACTTTAAGATCCGTGTGTGTTGCTTTAATATACGTGTGTATTTGCTTTAATATCTGTATGCACGGATCTTAAAGAAATCCAGACGGTTATGGAGCCCATCGAATCCAAATTTGAGTTCGATGGACATCGGACCCAAACTACTCTCCTTCCCTCTTCATCAAAATTTTTACCTTTCATTCTCTCAAAATAAAAAAAAATTTACCTTTCTTTCATCTCCTTTATCTTCTTTTTCCATCTCTCATGTTTCTTTCTACTTTGGTTAGTCAATCAAAACTAAAAAGAAGTATTGGGGAAGCGACCAAATGCTTTTGCTTTATTTTTGGCGGGAAGATAACAAGAGGGGAGACATGTGAGCCCCTCTCTCTTTCATGCCTTTGTGGTCTCTACTCTCTACTTATCAGCATCCCTGTTCCACAACTAACTTTCTCTATGCTATCTTTTGACGTCTTCTAAAATTTGTCTTCCCCTTATTTTCAACAAATTCTTTCTTTTTTTTATTGGACCCCACATACATTCACGAGATGGAACCATAAGATATTCTTATGATTTCATCAAAATGAAAACATATGTGACTTTTAGACATAATTTTTTTCAATCATATTTGCTACTAAATATTTTTTATTTGCATATGCGAATGTGGCCAGACACAGAGAAGGTGACCTTTGCACTTTATACTTTTTTTTTATAGTTAATTAGCGTTTATTCGTTAGTTAGTAATGCTTGCCAGCACTGGGCCTCTGTTGCAGGAAAAAGGTAGATCAGTAACACACTAAGATATGCTTTACTTAATCTCACTGGCATATTTTATATCTGTTTAATTCATGTGGAGTAGTGGGGAGCCTCTGCTTTTTTTGCATCTTGGATCCATCAAGCATGGTTACCTTACCTGGATTTTAAGTGGGTCGGGTTCAAGACAATCCGTCAAGATTATAACCCAACCCGAGACATGAGTTCATACAATCATACAATCTTGTAAACATTTGAAAGGGATTCCATTAATGTTGAATTGAAAAATTGCTACTGTGCCTATTGGATCATATATATCCGGATGAACTGGGTTATTGGTAATTTGGTATCCATATTCGCTATCATTCATTTAGGTATATCTCAAATATGTTAATGAAGCACGTTCCCGAATAATATGTTAATGAAGTTTAATTGCTTATCTCTCGCTGCTTTAGTGACAGGTATTCTTGCTATTATTACAATAATCAAATTCTAACCATTCTTTGTCTCAGGTTTAGTAGCAAGCTCCAATGAAGATTTATTACTTAAAGAAGTTGTTGTGCGTTGTACGTAACAGGTCCATTAATTATGAGACCTGCGGCTTCCTTAATTAATACATTAATTAATTAGGCGATTTATTATATAAGATAAACAAAAATGATGGACCGTTGAAGTGCAAAGCATAGACAATTAGTTTTAATCTGGATATATAATTCATGTCGCTCCTTTTTTGATCAAACATGGTAACCTGTCAATATTCATTGCGTTTGCTAAATTAAACTCAATTCGTACAAAACATACAATAAAAATAAACCATAAAGAACCAAATTCCAACTCAATAAATCCCACAAAATTGAGCCTTCAAATCCGAATTCCCAAAATAAGTTCCATAAGACCATCCAGTTTCATACAAACCATGAAACCAAACCAACAAAAAAAAATCATCATAAAAGGTTCAGAAATTAGACTGTCATATTGATAGCATCCCTAGCTGAAATTAAATTCTAAATTAACTCAAATTAAATACATGCTCTATGGAAATAATTGAGAATATAGCTACAATTTTAATTTTTACTTTAAACAGTATATTTTAAAATATCAAGTATGTATATTAGAATTACCCAATAAAATTATAATCGAAATGCACAAGAGATGTATACTATCACAATCAGATCAATATTACATTTCAAAATTCGGCACCAATGGTGCCACAACAGCTGCATTGTTTTTGCTATTTTTAAGGAATCTAAATTAAGGTCATTGTAAAGGAACCGAATTTTCTGCCTCCAGAGGGCAGGATTTTTCTGTTCTTGAGTCACTGACATGTGGACCCGCAACAAAACTAAAACAAATATTTAAATATTTAAATCCGTCTGGACCCACGTGTTAGCCGCACTGGAGGTAGGTGATATATTTCCCATTGTAAAAGTGTATGTTATAATAGCACCAACGCTTTCTCAGTTCTCACTCACTCTTCAAAATAGTGTTGAATTAGTGTTATTCTAACATATTATTTCGCAAGAATAACGCTCTTCATATCACTGAAATAATATTGTTTTTCTACTGTTCTTACATACATTATTCTTCAAGACAGATAAATAAAAACAAACATGTATCTTTCACAAGTCTAAAATTTGTTTTGGTATATATATTGAGTAACAGAAAATGTTTAAATTTGGTTACAATCATAAGATGTCGTACCTTGGGGACAGGAGACATAGTAATTTGACATGTCTAGACGGTAGGTCCCCGGTACAATGAAACCCTCCAAAAAGGTTCCATGCCTACAAGTACTCCTACGCCACATTACTTTATTAGAGTTTAGACAACGCAATTCTCTCTCTCTCTCGTTCGCCATTCGCCAATCGTCCCACCGTCGCCTATCAGGTCCTTTATTACGATATCTGTATTCTGGTCTGTGTAACAAGTCGCTGATACGCGGGCCCCATCATTCAGATTAAGGTGGCAAAAAAGCTCGTAGCTCGTGGCTCGATCGTGACTTGCATCCGGCTCGCTCGTTACTGGGCCGAGCTGTTAACGAGCCAGCTCGCTACTAGTTCGGTCTAGAATTAACAAGTTTGAGCTGGGGCCTAGCTTACTCGCCAGCTTGCAATCTAGCTCGGCTAGGCATCAATTTGTGAATTTGTATGAATTTGTGTGTATTTTATACTGTCCGGCTCGGTCCAAAAAGATTTGTAAAATTTATTTTCTTTTTAAAACAAGGCCCAGCCAGTCACAGTGAGCCAGCTCAGGCTGGCTCGTCACGAGTTTAAGCTGAGATTTTAACTCGGAAGTCCTAGATCCAGCTCACTCGGTCTAGAATTAACGAACTGCGCTAAGGCCCAGTTCGTCCCGAACCAACTCGTTTACAACCCTAATCTTATCGCATTCCTTTGGAAATGAAAGAAGTTCGCTGGTCAGATGTGTATTAGATATTTTGAATCAAAAAAACTACTCTCTATTAGCCTATGTCGCTTTGTTGTTTGATTTGATCCCGAATTTTTTTTTGTTACCACATGTTAATTCTCAATTAAACAAATACCACCCTAATCAATTTATTTTCAAAATTACCATTCACACTTTCTCAGCCTGCACACTAAAAAAGGCTGGTGCGCACTCTGGAGAATGATACCATTTGATGTTCTAACCCAGTTAGGACACTATTTTCACCAAATTGTGCCTTTCCCCAGACTACGCACCAATCCATTTTTTGTGATTATGTTCTATTTTGTTTTGCAATTTTGGAATTATGTATTTTGTTTTAGGGAAAAATAAACTTTTAAGAAAAATATTATTATAAAACAAATAAAATTCAGCATCCAAAACAAAATTCATAATTCTAAAATTACAAAACAAAACATAACATAACCACAAAAACTTGGGAAGAGCACTATTTGATGCTCTAACTGGGTTAGACCACCAAATGGTACCCTTCTTCGGGGTGTGCACCAGCTTATTTTAGTGCATGGACTGGAAAAGCGTGCGTGGTAACTCTAGAAATAAGTTGATTAGGGTGATGTTTAATTAATTTAAATTTAATGAGGTGGTAACTAAAAAAAATTCGGGATTTAATCCACTGATATAATATTATTAATGGTTCATGCAATATCCATTTTGCTAGTTCATTTTTGTTATGAATTTATATTTTTATTTTCAATGTTTAAACCGTAAATCCGAACTAAAAATGCATCTAGAATCAAACTTTACGTTTTTTGTTTATAATTTTTTTAGGCATGTGAAAGCCACTACTTTAGATGTTTCGGAATTTCTAGATCAAATAATTCTCTACCTATCAAAATAGTAACAAAATTATAAAAAGAATGTAAAATTTGATTTTCAAATATATTTTCATATAGATCTTGGTTAACGATTCAGATTGAATATATAAATTATAAAAGTAAAAATATAAATTCATATTACTGATTGATTCGTAATATGCATATTGCCATAGTCTCACTCATGTTGTAATTTTACTTAGACAAGGGCATATGATGACCGCAGAAAATACAAATGGTACAGTAAAAGTAACAATAATTCAACAAAAAGTGTATTAGTGAAAATATGTATTCAATAATTTAAATATAAACTGCCCATAATTAAACAATTGTACCCCACATAAGGGCCATAATTTATAAAATATATGTAGTGGCAAATTTATAATTTATAATTAATAAGGAGGTTTCCCAAATTTTTTACAGAGTTTTATTTTTTTGGCAGCCTTATTATTATGAATGCCACCAAAAATTGCTTCGTTGCTAATATTGGTATATTTTTTATGAGAGCAGCTTGGGTCTGATGCCCATCGGACTCAAATTGAGTTCGATGGGTTTCATAACCGTCCGATCTACTTTAAAATATGTGCGCACTACTTTAATATCCATGCGCATTTGCTTTAATATCTGTGCGCATGATTCTTAAAGCAGACTGGACAGTTATGGAACCCATCGGACTCAAATTTGTCCCATTTTTTATCTACTGTTTCTCATAAAGTTTTCTCAAAAATCATCCATATTACATTTATATAATTTTATCAGCATCTTCCCGAACAAATAAACGAATTAAAATATTTTCAAGAATAGTTCATACAATACTTGTATTTTTCGTGGATTTAACCAATTTTACGAATCATACACGATTTGTTCCCAAATCGTTCGTAAAATTTTTTTTTTTTTTTTTACTTTCTACGGAGAGGTATATTATATTAGTTGCATTATAAAAAAATTAACTTTTTTTTTTCTTTCTGAAATTGAGTTTCAATATATTAAGTCATGGATTAAATCTTAACTACCATTGTTGTTAAACAATATACATTTAATTTGGACATAGGTACGCCGTAAACATCAGAAAATTGATTGTATAGGGCCAGTTCGACCTCCGCTGAAGAATGGGCATGAGCACAGAAACATGCCCTAATTGAATTGAGTTTTACTGTTCATGTGGGAAAGAAAAATCGAATTAATTTTTTTTTCACGTGAACAGTAAAACGCTGAACAGAGCCAAACATTTCAATATATATGCACTCGGAATTTTAATTGGAAATCTATAAAAATTGCACCGTTTCACAAACGGTGATAAATAATGGATAAATCTTTTTAGAATAATGAAATAACAAAGGATATGAATGAACTTCCCCACTTATTTGTCCTAAAATTTTAAATGCCTTGGAAGCAAAGGGTGTTTTCCTTGCTTTGGCTCACGCCTTGCCAACTCCACCTTAGTTTTTCTCTTTGCCACTTTCCATGTGATGCCTTCTTTGAATGATTTTGTACTTTTATTAGTGCATTTACTAAGCCTCTTATTGGTTAGGGAACAAACAATTAGGGATTGGGTTTCTTTGTCTCAGTTTCCAATGACATAGTTGTTACTTCTCATGTTCTAATATCTTACTTCTAAATAAAATTTTAGAAAAAAAATAAAATAAAAGAGCAACATTTGACTCAAAATTGGACCTCTATTGACAAGTAAAATGGACCAGCCAATAATGGTACTTATTTATATTGGTTTCAGTAATTTTGTAAAGTTAAAAGCTCCTTATTAGGCAATGAAGAATAACTTGTAATTGACCGTGGTACTTGTAATTATTTTCTTGGAAGTTTGTGATGAATTATTGGTTTATTTTGGATATTTTGAAGAGAAGAGTTCAAATTTAAAACTTAAATAATTTCAGAAATACAATAATTTAAAATTTAAAATTTAAATGTTTAAATAAAATAGTTAAATATGATCTATATCATTTTCTCTATGCACATATAAAAAATCATAACATTTTGATTTTGTCTTAATTAGTATTAAGAACATATAAAAATACACCGATATATATAAATTCTAAGTATTATTTTTTAACTTATTAATTCATATAAAATTAAAATAGAAAAGTGATAATTTTTTATATGTGAATAATAGTTTTATTTTAATATCTAAATTGTATTTTTTTTATTATTTTAAAAAAAATGTAAGCTAGACGAAAACACCAAAAAATAGATGCATTTTAGCCCTCTCTATTTTGAAGGATTCAGATCTGCTGAAATCCAAATTTGATGAACAGTAACTCTGAAATCTCTGGAATTCTTGATCCAGTCGTCCATTTTTTTTTTCTGTGCACGCATCTCAAAATAGCTAATTTTCTGTGCACTCATCTCGAAACAATTCAATTGTTGGATCTTGGATTTCAGGAATTTTAGGGTTACTGTTCATACCCGTGAATTTCAGCAGATTTGGATCCATTTTGAAATATAGCGGTGGTTACTTTATTTTTTTTTTATGTAGATAAGTTTGTTTTATAAGATAACTAAAAAGTTGAAGGCACTTGGCACTCAAACTTAAAACTTGAAAGCAGTAAAAGTAACCTCGTGTTGCCAATGGTACCTAAAATAAATTTTTAATCCGAGATTTCATATGATCGAATCCCTTTGAATGATTTACTTGTCAATCAAACACACAGTGACTCAGCTTTGTTTCCTTCCCTGACAAACAGATAAACAGAGTATTGCTCTTTATAATTGTACCTCTTTCTCTTTCTCTTTCTCTTTCTCTTTCTTTCTGAATCTAAACCATGCCAATGGCCATTTGAAGTCTTTTTAGGACCCTCTTATATTTGCTTTTCTCCTCCTGAAATCTAATCATTCCTTCTCCCCAATCTATCTATCTATCTATCTATCTATCTCTTTATCTTTTGCTGGCATGTGCAAGAATTCAGCTTTCACTGTTTAAGTGCTTCAAATCAAGACCTTTTTAGTTTACCCAGGTGTGATTTTGGCATTATTTTTGTACAGTTTTGTCAGCCTTTGCGTCAGTATTGAAAATCCTAAGTTTCTTTCAAAAAAATAAGTATTTAACATGGATGTATTGTATTGAGTTTGTCAGCTTTTAACCTTTCCTTTTTTTTGTGGTCCTCTCGTTTTATGCTTTCTCTCTCTCTCTCTCTTTCTCTTTTCTGAAAACATTGACAGCGGCAGCTAAATCTGTTTTATTCTCTCTCTCTCTCTGCTTCTGTTTCTGAGTGAGGCTTCTTTAAATAAACCAAATCAGAATAGCTAGTGAGGTTTGCTTGAGAGAGAGGGAAGGAAAGAGAGATATTTTGAGGGAGCGTGTAAGTTCAGCATTTGGATCCCATTTTTTGGGTTGATGGTATTTCAGAAGTGGAGGTGAAAAGCTCTAGAAAAGGTGCTGAATTTATGTCAATTTATGTTCCAATTTTGAATTTTTTTTTTTCCTTCTTCTCTTTCTTCGTATCTATTGTTTATATCTTTTCAAATTAGAAGCAGAAAGCTGCTCAATTTTTTGCTCTGCAATTTCTCAATGCGATAGCAGTAAGTAGACTGTAGCCTTTCAGACACACTTTTTATTTCCAAAATAACAGCATTGTGTCTTTTCAAAATCCTATTCATAATAATTGGTACAACTTTAATTTTAGTATAACAAATAATTAGCTTACCACTTTCTAATTTCAAGTAGAACTTGAATTTATTCCAACCATTTCATTCACAAAAAAATCAGGATGTCTTAATTTTTCTTTTCCTGATGGATCCCACATTGATGATAATCATCCTCATTTTTCAACCATTTTTCAGATAGACAGCAAAAGAAATACAAACAGGCAAATTAGCAACCGAACAACCCGAAAATTTGTTCAAGAAAATAATATCGAACAAAAAAAAATGAACCGATATGGAGACGGAACCAAGCAATGGAGTACAGACCCGACAACGGCGGCACCTACAGACCCGACAATAAGCAAAGATGCACCTGCCACGTGGAAGGATTTCGGCATGTCGATGAATGCCATCTCCTTCGGGTTTGCAGCTACTGCTGTTTTGATATCGATGTTTCTCCTCATGGCAATTTTCGAGCACTTCATCAAGCCGAGGATTTCTAGTTCTTTCAATATTAGAGGAACTCGAGGCGGCGATAGGTCTTCGCTTGAGATCGGAAGATCACACGGTGCTGTGCACGGGAAGATTCATAATTCATCCAAGGTTGGTTCTTTTTCCCTTTCTTTTGTGAATATTTGGAAAAACAAGTGAGACATGAGAAATTGTAATATTTATTATTTGTTAATAAATGTTGGCTACAGCATATATAATTAGTTTGTACCAGATGAGACAGTCACGACTTGTATGGTACAAGTCTAATTGTAAATTCCGTCTTGACCCAAGTTAATGAAAAGAGGAGGGTTCCAATGCACCCAAAATTTCATGCTCCTATTTGCACCCATTTTTTTATCTCCTTTATTTTCATTTTCAAAGTCTGAATAGTCGATCCGAACCGTTCAACATGATCATCATAATTAAATATGCTTGGAGACCAAATTTTATATTTTTTGGAATTTTTTTACTATTTTTTAAGATATATACAAAATCACTTTATCGGATGGTCCAGAATCTCCTTAAAACAATGATTTTGTACCTATCTTAAAAAATAGTAAAAAATTTCCAAAAAATATAAAATTTGGTCTCCAAGCATATTTTATTATGATGATCATGTTGAACGGTTCGGATCGACTATTCGAACTTTGAAAATGAAGATAAAGGAGATAAAAAAATGGGTGCAAATGGGAGCATGAAATTTTGGGTGCATTGGAACCCTCCTCTAATGAAAATACCCACTATGGTACTTTGCATAGTATAAATTGGTCCATACTATGAATTAATAATTTTGTTTTCAAAATTCAAATAATCAATCTGACCGTTCAATGTTATTTCTATATGAAAATGTACTTGCGGATTAAATTTTACATTTTAAAATTTTTTTATACTATTGTCATAGATAGGTAGCAAACCATTATTTTTGAATAGTTTAGAATCTTTAGATCAAGTGATTTTCTACCTATCTAAAATCAGTAAAAAAAAAATTAAAAAACAATAGAGTATATTTTCATACGGAGAATATGTTGAACAATTTAGATCGATTGGTAGCACTTTAAAAATGGAGATGTTGATTCATAGCACGAACCAATCTGCGCTATGCATAGTGATGTAGCTTCACTCTAGTTTCTTTTTAGAATCATTATAGCCAGTTTATATACCAGTAAGTCTAGACAGTTTCTGGTAAGTCTAGACAGTTTATATATGACAGTAAGTCTAGACAGTTTAAATAAGAAAATGTCTGTATATTATTATAATGTACTTAATATATGTGACTGCAGGTGGAGTCCCCTGTGCCGTTGAACTTTTCAGTGGTGATGCCGGGTCAGCATTACCCGACTTACATCGCACAGCCAGCGCCTCTTCCTTGCACAAGAGAAGGCATACACTGGCCACAGCATGACCATTTTTCGCTTCCCACCTTATAATTTTTAGTAATTAAATTTATCTTTTTTGTATAGAGGACTCTCTTTCAGATGGAAATGAGATTTTTGTACATTGTTTTGTATACTTCGATGAGCTTATTTGTTCTTTTACCTCATATTTTTCTTAGCTTTTCCAAGGATAAACATTCTTAATGTCGATAATCCTAAGTTCTATCCATTGCATCTTAATATAAAAAACAATCATATTTAAATACCAAACAAAGAATGATAAAATCATTATACTAGGTTTAGTTTAATCCAGCCATTCAATTATTAAACATTGTTAAATCAAGCGCTTTATTTTTTTTTTCTTTTAGCCTCTTAAATTTTTTATATTGATCCACTCGGATTCTTTTTATCATTAAATTATGTAAATTAGAAGTCATAAATTTATTAACTAAGACTAATAATTCTAACTACAAATAAAGTCTACTACACATGTCCCTTCACAAGTACCCATTTATATTTTCCTCTATATTAACCTATATTTTAAAAAAATTCAGTTATATTATGGAGTTATTGTCAGTCGCTTCTAAGGTCGTACCCAAAAAATGACAACTTCAGATTATCTTGACTGCGATTCCAAGCCTTGAAAATAGATCAAGCGGTCCAAAAATAATAAAAAATTAATGCATTAAAATTAACTTATAAATATTTTTTATATCACTTGTGAAGTAGATCAGTTTCAAGTTTCAGCAATTTGAATTATTCGTTTGAAGTCAATCCGATAGATTTTGAAATTAAACTCATAAAGGACTTTGTGAGCTTAAGAACACCCTAGTTCTATTCACACTTGATATATTTAGTTGTTCAAATTTGTTCATATTGAGAATTGAATATGTAAATTGTTCATCACTTTTTTTTTCTATATAATATAAGTAAATTCAAGTTAAATACTTTGTTGAATAGGTAAAATTATATGTTTTAATTGTTGTTTTTTGTAATGTAAGGTATAATACTTTTATTATCAAGCATAAACATTTTTAAAGAAAAAAATCAACGCTTCTTGATTGCAATTAAAAAATAATTACAGTCCTCGACGGGAGAAAAATAATATGATTATAGATTATTTTTGGCTGCTATATTTCAATAAAATTTTGTGTACATTTGTCATTGATTTGTATTTATCATTGATTGGTAAATTTTTAATATATTACTTTATTTGTTATATTTTTAGATTAAATTACATAAAACATTATTAATTTATTCAATAATTATCTATTATAAATTTCGTTATCTGTTATCTTAACGAATAAGAATAAGATATGAATAAAATCAAAACTTAATAAATAAAGATAGAATATGAATATAATTAATTTTATGGAGATGTGGATATAAACATGTTTCTATCCGATTCCGATCAATACATATACATGAGAGTACACTCTACTATTGTGGATCGTCGAAGGATATCTTCGACCCGTTTGCACACTGGATCTACTTTGCAACAGTGGATCTGCCGAGTATTAATTTTGGGCCATTGATTTTGATTGCAGAACTGCTTCATCGGACCTCCAATAGTAGTTGGGCCAAGGTTAGGCCTGTTTATTTTTTGGGGGTGTGTGAGATCTTTTCTAAAAGAACGATCTGTCAGAAGATAAACAGAGAAAATGTATTATTTATGTTGCTAACTTTGTTTGCTTGTTCTGCTCACTTAATCAAATTCTTTTACACAATTGAACAGAGTCTTTCCATAACTGAAATTTTTAATTATTTTCTTCGTAATACAACTGGAAAACAAACAGAGACGGATCTAATGCTTAGCCAAAAATAATTTATTGGCTAAGCTCCTCTTATAATTCCAAAATTTTAATTATACGTATAGAAATTTAATTGAATTTTATATATATATTTTTTTAAATTTTTATATAATTTAGCCACTCTTAATAAATGACAAATGTTTAGTTGTAATATAGTGGTTAGAGTTCTATTTTATGATTGAGAGGTCTTGAGTTCAAATTTCACTTACTATAATTTGTGTATTTTAATTTTTAGACACCTCTATCAAAATTTTCTAATTCTGTCTCTGAAAATAAATAAACTTTTACAAATTTGCATGCAACTCATATTCTGATAACTTACAATTTCAATTAATTTTTTACTATTTTTGATTGAATATTCCTTACAAGTTAAGACTTGACAAATTTAATTCTGATCCCATGGTGTAGGTATCAAATTTGACAAGAATTCAATTGCATCTCAAATTAAATCTAATAAATGGGGGAAAAATAATATTAAATATCTAATTGCATCTTTTACCTCATATTTGTTTGCCCTAAAATTCTCCAATGCTAGTTATGCGGCTTTCCTTAACAAATTCACTAGCTTTTGCAAGCGTAAACAATTTTAAATATCAATTTGCGTCTCAATAAAAAGCAATCATATTTAAATACCAAAACAAAACAAAAAATCATTATTCTTATGGCCTTCTGTACAAACTACTAAGCGTTGGATATATACTTTTTGAGTTAAAAGCTGAAAATATCAGCTCTGCCTTTTTATTTCTTTTATAATTATAGTGTCGGAATTAGAGATGAAAACGGATTATAGTGTTGGATATATACTTTTTATTTCTTTTATAATTATAGCGGTAAAATAAAATCATATTTGTATCTTATTTTTTTTCCAGATACGGATACGGATCGGATATTAGACGGATACGAATACCAATTCGGATCGGATATTAGACGGATACGGATACGGATTCAAATATTTATTAAAAAAATATAAATATTATTAAAAATACTAAAATTCATAATTAATTATAATGGTGAATAACATAAAATTTTCATAATATATATCTATTATTCGGATACGGATAATTAAAATTTAAAATCATATTTGTATCCGTATCCTCACGAATATTCAGATAGTGGATATCTGTATTTATTTTTTGAATACAGATTCGAATACGGTCGGATAATATCCAATCCGTTTTCACCCCTAGTCAGAATGGTGTATTGTAAATTTTACAAAGAATAAATAAAAAAGCTCCAAACCGTACAATTTAGAAATTGTCAGTTGATAACGTTTTCAACGGACCGTTGGATGAACGTAACGGAATTCTCCAATGTCGTTTATAAATCCGATAAAGAATTTAAGAGAGTTATTTTGGTTTGATGCAGCATACAAATTATAGAATCAGAATATTAATTTGTATAGTTTTATGTAGATGTTTTATAATAATTTGTTCACCGCATAAAATCAAAACTGTTCTGTTCTGTTAAACTATTAACCCAATAAACCCCACTTGTCAGTTGCAAGCACCAAACATGACCATTTTTCCTCTTGACTATCAAATTTGACTAAAACCTGGAACTTCTCAAGGCTATGTCTATTTGTACATCCATTTCTACAAATTTCTACTCTTTTGGAACGTGGACCGCTAGATGCAACAATTAAAATTGTAACTAAATTAGAAAATTTGTGTGGAATTTGGATCGGAAACAACGACGAATGTTTTTATTTTTTTTTGTATCTCTCGACCCAAACAAATTTCTATATTATTTAAAGTTTAACTAGAGATTTAATTATTGAACATGGTTAAATCAAGAGCTTTAATTTGTACTAAATGAATTAGTAAAATGACGTAGAAAGTGGCTACTATTGTAAAAGAAACTTCCTCCCCCTTTCCTTTATTACTAGTTGTTACTTGTTAAGAGAGAAGAAGTAATCTGATTTCACATTTCTTCATCGTCTTCGGTTTTACTTAGTTCAAACCCTAATTTCAATTTCTGATCCCACCCACCTTTAATGGCGACCCGACCAACCTCTGGCACGCAAACCCATACCATAACCCTAGATCCGCCTTCCTCCTCTTCGTCCAGCTCCAACTCGTCGGAATCCCTTGTTCTCCGCCTGAGACCTCAAAAGAAGAAGGTGCAGTGGAAAGAGGGAACAGTCGACAATGAGCATATGAACAAAAAAAAGTCGAAGAAGTGTTGCATCTTTCACAAGGAGAAGCCTTTTGATGAAGATTATAGCGATGATGAGGACTCGAACAACTCTAGTGGAGGCGGCGGTGGCGGGGATCACGGGGCAAGGGGATCTCCGGATGCGGGTGGGTGTTGCTCTCATGGCGGAGGTGGAGCTCACCACTAATCGTTCCTTTCTGGTGATTTCAAAGTTAGTATTAACTGTATATCAGATTTGGATGCATTTTTTGAATGAAATTGGTTGATTCATAATAGGGGACGGGTAAAACATGGAGATTTGATTGAATTACTGCCAAATTTTAGTCTTATGCTATACTCGTTACACCCATGTAATAGATTCAATTTGAGATGCAATTGACTTCTTGTCAAATTTTATATATTCACCATGAGATCAGAATCCAATTAAGCATGTTTCAAGTTGATGCCATTTTTGTTAAGTCTTAACTTGTAAGGAATGTTCAATAAAAAATAGTAAGTTTTTTTATTGAAATTTTAAGTTATCAGAATATGAGGTGCGTGGAAGTTTGTAAAAGTCTTGATTATGGTTCAACAGTTTGTAAAAGTTTCAGTTGAAGTCCTTTGTTTCCCAGTTGTTTTATGGAGGAATATGGTTCAAATTTTCAGTTATGGAAAGACGTTTTGTTCAAGTGTATAAAAGAATTTGATTAACAGAGCAAAACAAACAAAGCTAGCACCAGATATAATACACAAAGAAAACTCTCACAGATTTTTCTTTGTATGTTATAAAAAGCCTACTAATCTTTTTCTTACACTTGTTACCCCTTATCCCCTGTTTTTCTGCAGTGTTATATTCTTCCTTCCTAACACATCAGAAGCTTTGATTTTAAGTGAAATGTTGGTCTCTATTCTTAGGTAAATATCTGATGTAAGCACTTCTAAATCTAAACATTCACATTAAGACTAAAGAGTGTATCCTCTATCATTCTTTTTTTAAACTGGGGTGTTTAACAGTAGACCAGTACATCATTTTATCAAGGGAAAAAAAAAAATTCCAGTAACTCATTGATACATTTTATTTAGGTACAATGTTTCAACTGACTCTGAAAAGATCAAAATGCAAATGCAATCCCAGTCAAAATGGAAAATGGTACAAAGATAACATAAATATAGAAATCCTGTGGCAATTATCAGAAGAAAGTATATTTGAAATCCATCTGTTATTTGTGTGATGAATTTACTAAAATACAAATTAAATGAGTATACAAAATTATTTCTTGAAAATTTTGCAGATAAGCCCTTCATCAGGAGGTTCAGAAAAAGCTGTGCGCAGAAAAGCCATTATGGTTTATTTTTGTTACTGATTTGGTTAGATGTGCAAAATGGAGCATATAGTTTATAGTAGTACTGAATCTCTTAAAATTAGTTCTTCATTCTTGTGAAGTGTAAAGCTATGCCATCTCAGTTATTTCATGTGCTGTTCTGATGGCTTTCAATGTATGTAGTTTATGTGTTATTTCAGGATGATTTTTGTTGTCTTGAAATACATATTATGGTAAAATTTTACTGTATACTTGCTTTAATTATTATTTTTCTTATTTCTTGGGGGAATATGAGTGGTTGCTGAGGAATTTCTATATTTTTCTAATATTTTGCAAGGAATCATGAACTCAAGTTGCCACAATCACTCTTTTGTAGACCAGGGGTTAATCTTGTTTTGCATTATCAGCGATGCTTGTACATGTCTGAACTGTGCAGACCATTTTTTGAAATTCGACGAATTTCAGTGTAGTTGCTTTGTGGAAAATATAAGTGAAAATCGTATCATAATTGTCATACCGGTCACTTTCTCAATTTGTAAACTTAGTTGCTGTCAGTGCAAAAATGTACAAAATAAAGGTAATAGCATGATCGATGACTTGCGTCTGGTACAAAAAAACCAAAATAAAGTCGAAGAAAATATCAATTACGATGAAATCTGTAACGCGTCCTGGCTTCTTTTCTTTAATTGATCATGAAACAGCAGATTCAACTAATTGCAAGATGGTTCTTCAGGATCAGAACTTGATCCTCAGCAGGCCTTACAAAGTACCTGAAACACAAAAGCAACATATGTTAATACATGAATGATAAGTACTTATCTTATAGAACTCTTATGTTTGGTTTTATTTATAGAAACACAAATCAGAAGTTCCCACTTTCCAGTGAACTCTTTAATTCCTTGATTTATTCCAAAACACACAGGAACATATTATGTAGATTCAAGATATTATAGGATTCATTCTAGAGTAATTATAATAGCACGAGAATTGGCAAATGTCTCAATTATTAGAAAAATGGAGAAACTCGATTATCATTACATGACAAGTTATCACCTACTTGATAAGCACAATACGCTAAGTAAAACTGAGTATTATAGTTACAGTTTATGTACTAACAAATATTTGAACCAAATAAATATCTAACATATTTACCAAAACCTCCTATTTTACTATGTACAGCAATGAATAGATGTGTTTCCATCAATCTAAGTGTCTAACTGATACAACATGGTATACAACCACTATATATAACTCATCAAATCTTTCTCGTTTCAAACTCTCTTCGGATTTCCTCTAACAGCATTTCATTCCAAGTGTCAATCGGGCCAGGCATGCACCAGTGTAGACAATCCTGTGGCGGTGGTTCTCCATTTGGGCCCCGCTGCGTCTTCTTATTTGGGTCAGGGCTCCTATAAGGGCCTGGATGCCCATCAGACCTAAAACCAAATGGCTTAGTTATATCCATGAATCTCAATTTGGCCGTACCATTCACCTTTTCAACTGCCTTTTGAAATCCCATAATTTGTTTCGAGTACATGATGTCTGTGAACACATTTTGTACCACCTCGGTAACAGGTGCCACCTTACCGGTACAAGAACCACCTATGTTCCATGCACCGCCTTCATAGTGGTCGGGTGAGTATGATCGAACGATGGCTAAGCCAGTGAAATTAGGGTGGTTAGCTATGGCAGTTAGGATGGTTTCCACTGAGATACCTGTTCCGAACATAAAAAAAGAAAGATTGTGAATAGAAAAGGTAAATTGTGTGTACCGGTATGTCATAGGTGGTATTGGATGGTCCCAATTCGGGAACAGCTAGGGACCGATGTTTTCTAACTTCTTGCTCAGCTAGGTGGTTAACAAAAGTTAAAAACCAGCACACCATAATACCATTCCAGTATTAAACATAGAAAGTTTGATCAGATCTTTATGTCTTATTTTTTGTCTAATCTATCAATACAACACCTTACAATATTGACTGTCCATGACATGTATTAGGCATACTGTCAAGTAAGATCTATATGCTTGCATAGTTGCATTCCCGTGTTTTTATTTTCTTTTCCTTGACATTTTTAGGTTCTTAATTAAAGTAACATAAAGCTGGTATATGCTGTACCGAATGCTTCAACGTTATTGACATGCATCTCTCCAGCATTTTTGGACCACCATAATTGACCTCCAATAACCGTACCGTTAATCACGTATGCTGACTTTTTTACAAACCAATGGCCAGAAGATAACACCAGTACATCAAAACCCGGTATATACTCCATGAATGTCTCATCAGGTACATCAAGGTACACCTTAGCAACCCCCTGAGGGGCGGGACCAATTGGGTCAGATGTCCTGTGGACCAGCCAGGATGACCATATGCGTACAATTTTGGTAGATGTTGATCGGAAGTGCCATTTCTGCATGTGCCGGTTCCCTCTTTTCTTTGGTACCTCTGCCTGCGTTCAGAATTCCTTATTTTTTCTTTTGCTTTATTTGGTAACTTGTATTTTACAGCATTTTACACCAGCTTTTAGTAATCAATGTTTAACCATTAAGTCCAATAAAAAATAGAATTTGGTATGGTTTTTTGTCAAGTACATGTGCGATGCATAACTGAGTAGAAAAATAAGACTCATTTGGTTCAAGTCCAACTGCAGCTTTATTTTCAAAGGGCTTAAAATGATTAATAATGAGACAAGCTGGTGCTAAGTGGTGCACTACATGTAATTTGAAGATAATTGGGTCAAGTCGAGTTAAAGGATAAAGCCTCTCATAAGTTTGAATACATAAGTTGGTAGAATACAGTTAAGCAAGGTTCTAACTATATTAAATAGGGACGTAATAACCCATGCAAAGTTAAATGACACTTGATCAAAATACATTAAGGGCATATAATGGTAAAATTGGACTTAACTGTACACCACCTAAATCAACAATTATTTTCACAACTGAAGGCTAACTAATTTCAATTAAGCCTTAAATGTGCAATTGGAATAGCCTCCACCGAAAACAGTACACAGAACACCATACTTGCCATAAAATGCAAAGAAGAGACTCCATCTGATTTCTTGCAACCGAGTCCCCAACAAAAGCTAGGGTTTTTCCTCTCATTAGTTCTAGAAACTTCTGTGGGTTGAAGCGTGACAGCTGGCACTTGCTGGGTTGCCACCTCCAGTTTTCATATCCCTTGTCGGGTCGCCCGTTTCCCTGGCAGTTTTGCATCTGTGTTATCACAGGGCATGAGCTGTTTGTGTACAATGGGCTCGTCTCGTCATACACCCATTTCCCATGATACAAATCACAGGCATCTTTTAGACCAAACAAATAAAAAACGAAGAAATAATATGTTACTTGACATTCTCAGATTATTTTAGTCTCTGATGTTACATGAAAGAAGAGTTTGGTTATGAGATGTACCAACTGACTTAGATGTCTTTTTATTGTTTAAATTTATTTTTATTTTACTCTGTTGTTTATCTTGGATTACAGCACAAAACATCTGGTACTGAGATTCCCAGTATGGTATCTACTTAGTAAAGTTTAGCTTATAATGTTTTAATGCACTAATTTCATGTAAAATAGGGAAAAAGAAAAAGATAGAGGAAAAGAGAAGCTTACTTTGTTCATTTTTTTCTGAAAGCTCACTCTCTGGTGATTCTTCTCTACTATTCAAAGGTGATTTATTTTGAATTTTGTCAGAAGACTCAGAAACAGATTTCTCATTCTTCACTAACGGGTTCTGAATTTTATCTAAGGTTTCATTCGAACCCAATTTGTTCTCATTTAGTGGATCCAGACTCACCAGTTCTTGGCTAACATTTTCTGACAGAGTCTCTTCATTCGACAAAGATTGATTCTCTTTTTGAGTATCATCCTTAGATTTATCAGAAACTATGAGAGGTATTTCTAATCTGTCAGCTGAAATATGGTACCCGAATTGTGACAAACTGGAGGGAGAAGAGAATGCAAAAAGAGAAACTACTACAAGAGAGAGAACAAGGGAACCTACTGTGATGAGAATTGATGTGACTGATCGGTGGATTGCAAATGCACCGCTTAGATTTTTCAGGGAATCTGTTGGCATTTTCTGGTGTAGAAGTATGGTAAAGATCTAAATTAGCTCAAAACCAAAAATGACAAAGATGTCCTCACCTCTAATTTAGTTACCGATCATCAAAATTGGGAACAATCAAACTAAATTTTCTCTATTTACACCTTATATGTGGTAAAAACACCAAATTGGGTAAATGCCTATGGTGACCTTTGATACTAGTTTAAACGCTCAATCTAATTCGATAATAACGAGAAAGAGAGAATACCTATGCGATTCTCTTGGTGAAATTGGTAATTAGAAAACAAGGAGCGAAATTCAAATAAAAATATAGGGAAACAAAGAATTAAAAGAAAAATTCCTGTTGGGTAGTTCAAATGAGGATAGATTATTGAATTAATTTCTCTGAGTTAAATCCATTTTTAAGTTTATGACAAGACCGTCCGATTTAAATCCGCACGAATATTAAATGATCCAGGTGGACCGGATTCTAATCGAACGGTCCATAGATAAACTCAAACGGTGCGCTAATGCAGAGAAAGCACTATCAAAGGTAGGAAAGGTATTAGGTAAGCTGTCGAACTCGAAAGCCATCAATGGCGAATGGGAGTTATTTCTAAAGAAAACGGGCCAAACCTTGGCCCAATATTAGGCAGATCCATAGTTGCATAGTTAAGAGATATTTTTTTAACTAAAACTCATACAAAAAAATTAACCAAAGCAGACTCGTACCCATTGAAGCTACTAAAATAGCCTCCACCAGTCTCCCAAACTGGTGTAGCTTAAATTTTTTTTCAGATCTACGATTTTAACAAGGTAAAAATCCGAATTTTTTTAAGCTATACTGGTTTGGAGGACTAGTGAAAGCTATTTTTATAGCTTTCCAGAGTACAGTGTTGCTTTGGTTAATTTTTTGAAAATGAATTTTATTTAAAAAAATCTAGTTAAGAGGTGCAAACGGATCGGACAGGTGAATATGCTTTTATTTTTCGAATACAGAATGCAGAAATACAGATTGAATATCTGTATTTCATAACTGTAAATAGCATAATTTTTTTTTCATAGTATACATTAAACTATATATGATATATATCTACTATATACTATATGAATACGAGAATACGGATAATTAAAATTAAAAACCATCATCCTAAACCCGTTAAAATTTCATAAATATACACTGGAGGTATGCTGCATTATGTGCTCAAGGAATTTAGATTTTTAGCTCGTTTCCGGGTTATTAGTTGCCTAGAGGACTTGGCCTGTCTCCATTATTAATTTGACAGTTCCTAATAAATCAGAACAATTTCGTTTCAGTTATGACGGTTTAGATTGAAATACCCGTCAAAGTTGTATTTTTGCTAGTGATTAAAAATGGATGTGAAAAGCGGAGCTCTCAATAAATTCCTATTATTTGTTTGGAATTTTGAACAAACAATATTTAACTTTTATGACATAAGATGCACTTCTTCGTTTGAGAAGCACTTTTCCCAATCGAATCAGATCTTTGATTGAGGATTCCGCCCGACTGCCCGGTTAGTTGCCTAGAGCAGTCGCAATGTAGGATTCCGCATGACAACAACGGAGGCTGCACCTTTACCTTTCGAGAGGCTTGTAATTTCCTTCCTATTGAGCTTAAAATTGGGGAAATGAAAGAGTTACAAATTCAAGAGAAATTAGCAAATTAGGGAGCGTACAGGCTTGCAGAGGTGAGTATAGAATGAGCAATGAAATTGGTGTCAGAGTGAATGAGGATCTTAAGACGATTGAAGCAGAGGCCACCGAAGTAGATGGAAGAAAAAAAGAGCGGAGCAGCAGCCTAGCGCGCCAACAGAGACGAAAACGAAGCAGGTGAAGAGGAGACGCGATTCGCGGCGGAGTGAATTAAGGAGCTCACAGTGGGGGCACGCGTCATGAAATTGAGTGACACGCGGCTCACGGCTGGGAACTGACGAGTATGGCGGTGGGGAAATGAACGAATGGATGGAGATTGAGATACAGTGTGGACAGAGAGATTGAGATACAGTGTGGAGAGAGCTCAAATTTATGACGTGAGATGACATCAATGAAACTAATCTAAGGTGTACATGACTGATCCAACGGCAGAAAAGGAGGGTGGTACTGTTCATTTCTTACGTCACCACCCATTCTCCTTTTAGATAGTATAATATATATTTGATATCTGAAAAAATATTGTTTAAATTAAAATAATTAAAATTGTAGATGTGTTTTTTATTATTTAGATAGAGTGTTCATTATTAATTTGATTAATCTGAAATTTAATTGATCATCATCCAAAAACCGTTAAAATTCAACCGTTATTTAAAAAAAAGTGTAATATTTGATGTATATTTTTCATTTAGCACTAGAATCATTTAGAAGATGTGTGCAATTTTTTTTTGGTGATTCATGACTCTAAACGATGCATTTATTGATTAAATATAAAAAGGCAAGTAATTTGCTTTAAATGCACTGAAAACAGTTTAATGAAAATTATTCGATGTATTTTATTATTTAGTGACGCCATTTGAGATAGAGGTGTTCAAGGACAAAGCAAATTCAACTAGAATTCACTTTTAAGAGAAGTAAACTTAATTTTTACTGAACTCAACATAAGTTTTGTCCTAATATATGAACAAGTAATACAATATGATTTTGGGGTTTAGGGAGCCAGTGTAGTCCGGGGTGGGGCAGCCGCCCCTCCTGGATTTTGAATTTTAGTGGAGATTTATCGGTTTTAACTGATTTTGCTCTTCCCTGAATTTTTTTTTATTCTCTCTAGATGTTTAATTGGTAATTCAGGTTAAATTTATAGTTAAAATTAAAATAAATTTCTTAAATTATGATTGGTTATTATAATTAAAGCATTATTTTTTTTTATCAAATACCCAATTAGTTAATGGGTTTAAATCCGATTCGATATTTTTTTGCTCCTCCTGACGAAAATCCTGGATCCACTTATCCTAAAAAATCAACAACTATCAACTATTTTTTTTTTTTTCGGGCCTATATGAAATATAGAAGGTCCACTTTGAAATTAGTGCAAATTTATATTGAACGGTCTAGATATAACCTGTTAGAGTCAGGTATCTGATCATCTGATTTGATTTCCACATTTCGTGTCACAAAATCACCATAATCGACATATTTCGTCTTATATTATCCACTGCTTGCATTAAGTAAAAGAATATACATTAAATATTTTAAAAAAGTAAATTATATAATTAATGAAACGGATGTAAATTGTAGCAATGAGTCAATTGACCTTTTTTGTCATATTTATATATAATTTTTTTTATAATTTAAGGTAAAATATTATGGTACTGTAAAATTGATTCTCTATAGAAATTTTTTATATAATTGACCATTAAATGTGTTTGATCCCATAGTTCTAAAATCTGGCTCCGCCTTACTAAAACCTATAAATAACCTCTATTTATTACCATGTACATTCATGTATTTTAGTTTATTTATTTTTTCTAAATAAAATGATATAATAAATATTACGCACATAAATCTACTAGAACACACATTTGGAGAATGTTAAATGCTTCTATTCATATTTTAATCAATATAAGTCACATTTTAAGTCGTATAATCACCAAAATCAACATATTAAATATATTTTGATATCATCATCCACATGCTCGAAAATTCGTTTGTGCTAAGGTAAATATTTCAGAAACATAGATTTTAAAATAATATATCCACAAACATGAGTTACCACAACATCAATTAATAAGGTTTAATTTGGAGGTTTTGTTTGATTTGAGTCTACATGTTTCCACAAAAAATTAATAACAAGTATTCTGACGAGAAGTATGAATCAAAATAATGTATGAGTTCTATTTATTTTTAAAAATTATATTTGTGTGTGATTTTCTATATAGTTTAGAGTAAAATATTATAAGTATTGTAAAATTAATTTTCATTTATAATATAATAATTTTATATAATTAATCTCCGACTATTTACATTTGATTTTTATAGCGTGAAAGTCTAACTCTGCTCGTGAGTAACTGAACATGACTACATAGGGAGCATGCTATGATCAGTAAATAACCATACTTGTAACCCTATATTAAGTAATGAATCAATATATCTATCAATAGACTCCTCCAATACAAAATAAAATAGCCATGCACTTACTCATCTCAGAGAAACATCTCATTTTGGGGAAAGCTTCACACATAGTTAATTAGGGGTGTTCAACAGTCCAAACCGAACTAAAATAACTATTTAAACCGATCCGAACCGAACTATTTTATAAAATCAACCGAACCATTTAAACCAAAATTTTCCGGTTCGGTTTAAAACCAAATAAACAGATACATTTGAACACCCCTGTGTAGTATTGCAGAAAATCCGAATTGGTCCAATTTTTGTGTGACCGACGTGTCCGGTGCCTATTCGGGGCAGCGTAAGGGGGCAGTATTATTTGAGCTTTGAGATTCATGCGGAATGTATTTGAACGATTGAGATATTCCAAAAAGTCACGCAAAGTTTGAGATATCTCAGAGGATGCGAATTCATAAAATATTGGAGGTAAATGTCTGTTGTTCGACTAAAATTAGAAAGCATTAACCGCCGTGTCCGTGTCGCCTCAAAATTAACCTATTTGTCAAAAGTGAATGCATTAATTAGTGTCCCTGGATTGTGGGACCCACTCTCGTTACCCCTACGTACGTACCTTGTTGGAGAAGAGGCGCCTCTTTCAAAACCAAAAATCCCCCAATTAATCCCTTCTTTGAAAATGTTAATCCATGTTTCGTTTATACAAGACACAAATTTAGAACTCAGAAATACTTGCTTCTGAGTACGTACGTACTAGTAGACTCATTGAGAGATCAGGTAATTAATGGTTTATTTTCTTTAAGGCTTTTAATTTAATTTTTATAATTTGATCCTATTATTTTTCTCTTTAGTTATGTTTTCTTCAACAAATATATATATATATATATTCCGTTGTTCAAAAACTGATCAGCTGACTTCATCCATCATTTCTAATTTTACATTTACCGATTGTTTAGAATTAATTACGTGATTGCTCCATATTTTTTTTTTTACTTTGGACGAATTTATTTTAATTTACGATAATCGATCATAATATAAGATGCCTTCGTCCACATGTTGATTTCGTAATTTCACACAAAGAAAATTGAACCTTCTGGAACCTTCCTTAGTATTTGGGGGAATGGGAAATATTTTTAATGTTTTCAAGAAAAAGGAAAATTACTAGATCTTTTTTTTTTTTTATGAGAAAGAAATAAGGGCCATGCAAACAAAAGTAAACTTAATACAGTTGAGCCTATAAAAAGTAGCAGAAAGAATAAAAGAAGAAAGCAAAAGAAATTAAGCAAGATGAGAAAACCCTAAATTAGAAAAGAAGAAAAAATTGTTTCTGTAGTTTCAAAACCTATGTTGCTTTATCCTGATGTACCCTTGAGCTCAATCTCCATTATTGCACCAGAATCTGTCTCACTTGTTCATGTATGTCATTGTTGAACCTGTTAAAAATTCTGGTGCATCTATCTCTCTGTCCATACAATGAATTGTGCTATCAATATATTCTTGGCCCATTTTAATGTGAGTCAAGCTGTCAAGCAGCTGTTGAAGTTGCTTAGTAGACTGGAAAATTATATTACTTGATTATTGAAAACCTACTTATTTTGATTAAGAAGAACAATAAAATGCAGCTTTAGTTACTCGTCACCAAATTTCATTTTTTTTTCTTATTTTAATTGATAAGCAAAATCATTTTGTTTGTTGTAATGATAACACCATGGATGGCATCACACAGTTAAGAACACAACCTCAAGATATCGCAAAATTCGACCAACTATCTGTATAGAAGAGCGTTTCATACTTGCGAACTTTTTGTTATTACTAATTGAACTCTGCATTTGAGGTGATGTAATCTTGTTATAATATGAAAACAGTACCAGCTCTATCTAAGGACAATTATGAAAATTTCTTGACTTACCTCGTTATCAACCATTAATTATCTAATATACAAATCTCACCTCTTTTCTATTCAAGAAATATTTAGCAGAACAATAATCATTAGTTTTGGAAAGAAGTGATATATTGTAGTAATCATAAGCTTTGCCTTTGATATGAATTGATACTGATAACACAGGTTAGGAAAACCTGAAGGTTAAATGGTCTGCTTGAGGCTGAGAGGGCGAAAAGGGAGGAGCAACCGGGGTCCCACTACAGCCCTCCAGCAACAGCATTGGCTACCTGACATGGCCACAATCAACCAAAATGGTCCTGTCATCTCATCATCTGTGGTGAAAACTGAAACGGTCACTGGTGCCGACAAGCGTGTCAAGTTCTTGTGCAGTTATGGAGGAAAAATATTGCTGCATCCTTCTGATGGTCAGCTGAAGTATGTCGGTGGCGAGACCCGTGTTGTTTGTGTGCCAAGATCTATCTCCTTTTTAGGTATCTTCAACTTACTCATAAATGGTCGTACATAGATCGTACCTGTATGGTATGATGCTGTATATCAGTCCCAATTAAAGCTTCATTTCCTATATGACTTGTAAACTTTGATTTTATACCATCCTGCTGGTAGCATTAATTGTACCAGCTTTGATTTTAATGATAAGATTATACTTAATATCTTTCTTGGCCTTTCCTCTGATATATATTTTCCTTCTATAGATTTAAACAAGAAGATAGAGGATTCATTTAAGGTACGACAAATTGTAATTAAGTATCGTATCATGAGCGAAGACCTAGACACTCTGGTGTCAATCAGATGCAATGATGACATGGTACATATGTTGGACGAGTATGACCGGCTCATGTTCCTCGGTTCATCCACCACCTCAGCTCCTCGCTTCCTTCGCTTATTTCTCTTTCTTTCCCCCAAATCCCTCTCTTTGAGTAGACCCCACAATTACCTAGATGCCATCAATGGTCAGCAGATGGACCCCACACCAACTGAGCACCGTGTGGAATTGCCAAGAACAGGCCGTGCAGCATCTAGCCGGCACCAAAAACCATTTCAACGTGTGTGGAGCACGCCGAATTTGCGCGGAGCCCACCAGGCAGGAGGGGATGTGGCAGGGCCTTCTAGTCAGATGCAATGCGGGCAAGTGTATCGGAATCCTGCACAATTAACGGGACACTTGCACCAACAAGCATGTGGAAGGTGTGACACATGCAGGTGCGGAAGTGCGTGTGGCTACCCTCTGCCAATCTCAGTCGAGCGACCTCCAATTAGAGTTCCTAGTTATCAGAATTTGAATCTTGCTTGTCAGACAGGCTCGGTCGTGAGTGACCGAGGCAGGTCAAATCTGGCGCACAGCCCAAGAACCATTGGTAATGGCATGCAAAATCCAATGCACAATAATCTAATACACATGCATAAGCCAATGCATATTAACCTGATACCCAACAGTAGCAGTGAGCAGAGCCCTGTATCAAGTTGTGCTGGTACATTTGGTTCAGTAGGGAGTGTGTGTGACAAGCAAGTGCCACTGCAGGTGGGGTCAACTGTTTACGTGCAACAGCCAAGGAGTGGGACCGGGACACCAGTTGGAAGACGGTCAAGGGCAAGTACCCCTGTCTCAGAGGGTTTTTGAATCTGAGCAATAATTGGTTTTGTCTTGATATTTTATGAGAGAAAACCTTAAAGAAATAATATTATAAGAGATGTAGGAACCTAAAGTATTATAAAACTCTTGTTTGTGACAAACAGTTTGTCATATGTTTCATTTAGTGAGATTGTCTCAAAATGGTTAACTTTCTATGATTTTCTTATATTACTATCCGGTTTTTTGTCTTTGTTAATTCTTTTAACTTGAAAATTTCTGAGGGCAAACTAAACAGGGCAATGATTGATGATATGTGAAGAGGCATGGTATGTTAGAAATCAAGGTCGAATCATACAAGAAACATAGGAAGATCTCAAATTACAAATATTTGTCTCTGCTTATTCTGAGTCAATATTTTTTACCCTCTATACGATTTAGGACAACACCATATGTAAATATATTTTCTGATTTCACAAAATGAATATAGAGATACAACCATGTTTCGATTAACTAATCAGAACCTTAACCGTGCCATTTATAGGGTTAAGCTTGAACTTTTCTTATTTATGAAATTAAATTATAAACAAAGTTAGGATTATAAAAAGTACAGGACTAACTAATTGAATTGAAAGAGAGTGATGCTTAATGCTTTAACGACGCAAAATACTTGGTCACTATAGACTTGTAGTATGGAAGCAATATATAGCCATGCACAATTTTCTGTATAATTTGAAAACCACACATATATACATGTACGTATCATAAATAACTTGGGTACAGCATTTGAATATAAATAAGACATTTATATTAGCAGAATTTTATTACTTTTATTTTATTTGACAAGTATTTGCATATACTGTGATTTATGATCACACAAGCGTTCCTTAATTTAGCCCCACAAGCTTTCAATAGATGATAATGCTTTTAGTCAATTGTATTAGGTGCGATTCTAGTATATATGATGCGTTTTTCTGCCTCAATTATTTTTCCTCATGTTAAATAATTTTTTTGATGACACTAAGTGGAAGATGCGTTTTATGTGCTGCATTTTTCACGACCCAGATTTGTGATTTTTTTTTTTTAATATGCATAAAATATAGGAGAAACTGAGGCTTTGAGGCATTGAGCAGTATTAGAAAGGAGAAAAATTAAGAGATTGAATTCAATTTCTTATTATTCTTTCATTTTTATATGACACAAGTGAATACTTTGTTTATAGTCTAGATTATCTGTAAAAACTAGCATTTTCCATTTACAGTACATGCATTTTCCATGAGAAGAGGTTGCAGCCTTTTATTTTCATTCCTGTTAAGAAGATTTCAGATCCAGTACAATACCTCACTGAATAGAATGAGATTTGTGTCGGTTTTTTTAATCTGGCACGCATCCTAAAATGGACAACCTATATCTAAATAGGCACAAAATTCTAATCGTTCGTTGGGAACTCATTGTAGCTTATTGTACTGAATGCAATATGGACTGATATCACACTGAATCATACCAAGCGAACTCGACTAATGCAAACTCTGCTCAGGGGCAGTGTCTCGCCTCAAGCTGAACTGGAATTGAACTGCCTGGGGGCATAACTCTCACAGGTACTGCTTACTGTGTCATCTCGGGACAAACCTCTCTGGAATTGGAATAACCAACGACAATTTACAGTCAACAGATCCTAAATGTGAGGATTCATATTCATCAAATATGGTCCCTGAAGACACCACCACGGATGAAGGTGTTCGGTTGGTTATTGGTACTAAACCGAATTTTAACCATAGACAACCTAATCAGACAAGGTTGGATCATGCCCGATATATAGATGCATATTTGCAAGGTAAACGCCGAGACAGTTCACCACATTTTCAATGATTGTGTCTTCACTATGGCACTATATGATATGGTGGCAGTTGCTACAACCTCTGTATTGTCCACATCACAGATACTGGTACCGCACACACACATGCTCACAAGCACTGATCATATACTACAAGTTCAAGATTGATACTACTTATTACACAGTTTGTACTTTGGAGAGAAAGGCGAGCCAGAATTTTCAGAGAATCTAGCAAAGAAGTACAGGCCCTGGTAAATGAAGTTGTGGATCAATTGAAGTATTTCGCTAAAGATAATATTCTGGCATTACAGGGAAGAATGATGGTTGTTGTCGTTCTTTTTCTGCTGATCTTTCATCTTTATTCTCTTTATTTTTACATTTAATTATATTTTGTTGCTGTTTTTGCAGTATGTTTTCACTGAGTTCAGGCTTAAATATTTTGATCGATTTTCATTTTGTTTTACTGGTAGTCTCCAGACTCTGGTAACTGAACATTTTGTCTTAATACAAATGTGGACATGATCCTCATTTTTATTGGAAAATTATGTTTCAAAATTCCTATAATGCATCTCATGGCGATAATTGTAAAATTTTTTGTTCCTCCGATTGACCACAGCACACGTATTTACACTTCCAAACTTCAGGCAGGGTTATTATTTATACAAAGTTTGAGCACCGATCGGCTCAAAATCAGGCACAACTGTCAACTCTTCTGTTTTGTTCTCTAGGTCTTCGTTTTGCTTATTTTTACTATTTGAGACTAAAATTATGGGAATGATGATGGCACGCCAATGCCTCTACCAAGCTTTAAAAAAAAGATTATGGTGTTAGTTATGCTATGTATAACTCTGACCATGGTTTGGAAATTCGTCCGAGTCAACTCGGTATCGGACATGTCCGGTCTGAGTTTTACTCGAGTCTCTGATCCATGCAATTTTTTCAGCAAAACTCGGATGAACAGCGTCTGACTCAATCAAATCATCTTATTTTCAGGCCGAGTCAACAATTTTTTCAATTATTTTTCAAACCATGGGTATAACTTGGTTATAATTTTCAAATATCCAAGTGCGGATGGAAAATTAACGGGTTAGCTTAACTGCCTCTCAACAATCTCAAATAGATTATATAACAAGAACCAAAAATAAGTTACTGGTACAAAAACAACATAATTTGCTTCATAGCTTTGCCATGTCAGCACAAGTAGTGTTAGTAAGTAACGGTGCACATGTCAGCACAACATAGTTTTTTTACAAATTATTTTTTTACCAACTTTTTCCTTCGTTTTGGCTACAAAACAAGCTTTTGCCAAAAAATCCGAGTTTCTGATCCGATTCCGACCGATTCATCCGATTCCGATTCTGATTTCGAGTTTCATATATAACCATGGCTGTGACTTAATGTAATAATGTAGTTGATCATGTTTGATCATGCGGAATCATGTTCAATCACATTAACTATTTTTTAACTTAAAATTGGTCTGCTGGCAAAGGCACATGGTCTCTATGTAGAAGGTTATGGGCTCTAAACTCAAATGGGAGAAATCCTTTGGTGTAGTAATAAGAGTATTAAATAGTTGAACAACTTAACCTCCAACTTTACTTTAAAAAAAATTAGTTTTAAGTACTAAATATAAAATATAAAATAAGAAAAAAAATGGAAATAATTATTAAATAAAAAAATAATGTTGTAAAAAAATATGTATGAGATGGAATTGAAATTGTTATCTGAGATAAATAATGACATAATTTTATGTTATTTTGGTCAGTCACATTGTATAGTAACCATACAAGTTTGTGTGTCGTATTATGTCATTTGTCTCAAAGAATAATCGCAGCACGAGACATGTGAATCACATCACGTAACCAGCATATATCGTATTGAGACCAAGAAATAATTTCTTTACATGATTACATCACTAGCCATATGTGAACTACTATTTTATTCTTTTTAGTGCTGTTCCTTTTTACCTCCAATTCTCACTAAATGCTTGTGCTTCGCATAGCAGACAAGGAAGAGGCCTCGAATGAGAAGCAAATCTGAATGAAGATTATTTGGAAGCCGAAGGTTCGGTTCTAGTCTCTTTCACCCTGCCTCTTTCAAAAAAATTATCTAACTAGTGCTTGTGCAGTTGTGCTGGGTGCTGGACGAAAACGACAAAAAGAGAGATACGGGCTTTCGTTTGTTATTACTTTCTTCTGGATCGAGAAAACAATATTATTTTTGGGCCTTTACCTTTAGATTAGAATGGAGGTCAACTTGGATATACGACCATGGGTTTAATGGTAACCACGTAGAACGACAAAAAGTTAACTTGCTAAAATTGAAAAGTAAGAGGAGGGCACTCTTCAAAAAGAAAAGTAAAAAAATATTTCAATTTCGCTAAAATGACGGTACTTCTTATTTATGGGTTTAATTGTAACCATTTTTATGACCTTCAAGCGGTGCGATATGCAAGACGAACACAAGTGAAACCAAAAGAAAAAATCATGACACCTCTAGCTTGAGTTTTTTCTATTGTGTTGAATGTTGAATGTCAAACTGAAGTAACAGATCAGTCACGAGTATCTTTTTTTTTTTTTTCAATGACAAAAAAACGAGTGGTCTTCCGTCTATAGGTATACTTAATTTTCATTTTTATTTTGATATTTAATTGTGTGTTGTTTTTGCTGCTTCCTACATGTTCTTTTTATGCATCCTCTCTTCTCTCTGCTCACTAGTGACTGCTCTGAGCTAATTGATCCAGTTCCCGATCTGATTTGATTCAGTGTCTACGGACTTTCAACCAGACAAAATTATAAAAAGTCCAGACAAAATTATAACCATTTACACAAGTTGAAATATATTGGGGACTTTTTTAAAGGTTCTTTAAGTGACAAAACTTAAGCCCAATATAATCAAAGCTATAAATTAACAACAATACAATACAAATGTCTGATATATTCGTAATCAGAAACTTATAAGAAAGAACATCCCATTAACATATAATTAATATTTACAAAAGATGTTCATATATATAAGGACCATCATACACAAAACCATATATATATGGATACTAACAGACAGCTAGACAAAACACAAGATTTGTCTTACGTACAAAATGAACAGCATTCATATGCATGTTTTGTTTAAGCCGCCCTCTTCTTCTTCGTCAGAAAAACATCAGTCAACACATTGTTCGACTGCAGGGAAGCTTTAAGTAGCTCTAAACCCTAGTTTTAGATAAATAGAGGAAAACCATAATTTGTGATTCATTTGCTGGTAACCGGAAATGGTAAAATAAATGGCCATAAGAGACATTAGCAAAGGATTTAAATAGAACTGAATTTTGGTATAGTCGGTATTTATATATAAATTGTAAATATTGGTATAAGCATGTTAAAAAATATTTAATTAAGTTTCTTTGATGAATTTGATTGATGTTTGTCGCTTACGGGATGGGTATGTGATTTGCACCAGTTAGCGTAAATGGTTAATAAATAATAAAATGGATCACAAATTGCCCTACAAATTTGATAACCTAAATCATGCAAAAACAAACTATTCTTCGCGAGCGATCGAGCGCGTGCAAATATACCTCTGGGTGGCCGAGGCTGGCTGTTTTTTCTTGAAGAGTGCTGAGGTCCTTGATGCCGAACCTGTTGAGCAGAGTAATATTCGATATGTTCGACATCGGCATTACCGACAGATCATCCATAACGGTGTACGTGACATCACCCTTCACAAAACCCTTCTCTCCTTTATCCTCCTCTCGCTTAACGGTCGGCCTCGCCACAAACTCAACTTGCTTGATCATCTCTTTTAGGCATACCGGGCAAGCGGTCCCATATGCATCAGTGACACAGTTATAGAATGTGAGGTATGGACCATTACCCGGGCACGTATAGTACTTATTATTTTTGTCACCAGTACTGGATGCAGCATCAGTTGCTGAGAGAAGCAAGGAATTGGTTGAGACAGCAGTACTAGTTGAAGTGGTGGGGTTGAGGAGGTGTGATTTGGTTTGGGTGGAGAGGAGATAGGTGTTGTCGAGTTGCTCCAGGCTGCCGTATGTTGCACCTAGGCAACCAGTCATGGATTCCTTGGTTATTAGTTTAATAACTGATCCGATCGGCATGGCTAAGAGGCTGAAGAGGAAATCAACGACATCCTTACCGACCTCGGCGAATAGTACCTTCTGAGATTTCTTCTCGATGAGAAGCTTTAGTTCAAGTTTGCTGTTACTGGTCATGGTCGTAAATTATTAATATTTGTTGCTTTTTTAACCGTAGCATGGAGTTAAATGAATGTGTAGAGTGCATGCCCTGTTACAGTGTCTATATTTTATTAGGCATGCACTAAGAGTCTAAGCCACTAACTGAGAGCAAGCGGTAAGAAAGACAATTCACTCGTTGACGCGTTGCATTCAACAGTTACGCGTGGCTATATATCCGGTGCTGTACCTGTGATGTGATGGATGCTGGATGCGGTGCTATTTATCTCTCGAAATTTGTTTCAGATTTACGATGCGGTCAATTTAATTATCTGCATTTCTGCTTTGAAACTTGGTCACTATATAGACTGGTACTATCGATAAAATAGCGCCAGACAAATTTTTCTATATATACGCGCGTGAGAATCATGTCTAGTGGGAAAGACAATTTTCTGCATGCATGTATCATACATAACTTGGTACAGCATTTGAATATAAATAAGACATTTATATTAACAGAATTTGAATTAGTTTTAATTTATTTGACAAGTATGAAATCAAACAATTCCTGTCAGTATGGCAGAACCGTTAGGTGCCTAATTAAACTGGTGTTATTACCGGCCAATAGTTGAGAAATAAAAAGGATTAAGGATCAAATATTAGTCTCAGATCCGTGAGGGTTAAATTCATCATAACTATTTTAGAAAAATACCAGAGTTAATATTTTTAGTAAAAAAAAAGTAACTCTCTCCTTTTCTTTTTCTATTTTTCAAGTTAACCCTTTAATTTCTTTTACTTTATTTCAAGTTATTGTTATGATATGATCATGAACTAAAGACCTTATAAGGACTACTTAGAAATAAATACCAAAAGCCGAAGACAAACAAAGTCCAAAAAAAAACACAGATCAAGACTCTATTCAGGAATTGAGCCGCCTTTCTAAATATCTGAATTGCTTAGCACTGTCTCGAGTAGAAACCCGAACTGACCTACCTTTTGGACAGATCTACAGCATCTCGAGTTGAGGCCAAAACCGACCTACCTTCGAGATAATTCGGTGGAGTCCCGACTCGAGGCCCAAACTAACCTAAAGGTTTATAAATACCCAAAAATTCATTGAGAAAAT
>CAXKVW010000922.1:0-108572 GCA_964058825.1 Carex arenaria
AATTAAATCAGTTCCAGAAAACAGATGCATAGGAGCAATTAAAGAACAGGTGCATTGCCGTCTCCATTGCGCAATTAGCACATGTTGCACCGCTTAGATCACATGCAATTCCCCTTTCCTGCATTCTGTCATGTGTTAGTACTCTGCCCTTTAGCCACAGCTATGCAAAAATTCGCACTGTCGGTGGAATTTTCAACCTCCATATATACACATATTGCCATGTCTCTCTGCCTCCCGTACTCATGATTTCATAGAGGGACTTTGCCGAATAAAACCCATTTGTTGTCCATAGCAAGTACATTTCAATGTAAAAGGTGATATTTAAAACTTTCAACATAAATAATCACAAATATTATGTATAGATTCAATGTAATTTTTTATAAAAAAAGAGTCAATTTTTCGGGATGTTACATCTGTTGTCAATGTAATTGATCTCTAACTGATTATTTATCTTTATCATTCTCCCTCGAATTAGAATCATAGAATCTATCTTTGCGTGTAATTTTTTTTTTGGGTCAATTATTTAAAATTTGAAGTGTTGAGGAAGAATAAAAGTCTTGGATTGTTGTTTCTTTTAGATCTAACCTTTCTTTTTCTTCTTCTTCTTCTTCTTCTTCTTCTTCTTCTTGATTCGTCCGTCAGGGATCAAATCCTACTCTGATGCCATATTGAATTTTGAGAAGAAAAAACCAATTTTATTGTTTTATGATTGTTATTTCAAGCCACAATACAATGCCCAACGATAGGCTGTAAGACATAAAAGTTTCGTTGGCATGTTTCCTAATATTACCTTCCAAGCCATTTACTAAATACATAATTAAACTGATTACAATTAATACAATAATTCAAATATTCAAAGGATGGTACAATTGATACATTCTCAATTTCTCATATTTTGCTAGTTAACTTATTCCCTGATTCTTTATTTTCAACACAATGATACAACTATTTCTTTAATTTATTACTCAAGAATTGCTGAGACCTTAGTAATACATAGTTGCAGCGATGATTATTGTTCAAATTCTAACAGTATATCTTCTTTGCTTTGTATATCCAGTGCGAGGGCAATGTTCAAATATCATATAATGTTATCAATCTCTCAACGGTTCAGTCTAATTGATCTCTTGAGAAAGATGCTGCTGTCAATCGCTGAGCAGTTCAATCTACCTGAACTCTTGAGAAAGATGTTGCACCAGCCTAAATTGGAGAACCAAGATGTGGGACATTTAATCAGCGAGATCAAACGAGAATTAAGTGACAGAAGATATTTGATTATTCTTGATGATGTGTGGGAAGTAGATCTTTGGTATCAATTAAAAGGTGCATTGCCTGATGTCATGAATGGGAGTCGTGTTCTGATGACTAGCAGGTTTATCAATGTTGCTAAATCAGCTGACTCCAAAATGGCACCATATGAACTCAACTTGTTAGATGATAAGAAAAGCCTAGATCTTCTCCTCAAAAAGGCTTTTCCATTTGAAGAACATGGTGAAAAATGCCCTAGCGATCTCCTTGAGCTTGCAGAGGAACTATCAAAGAAATGTAGGGGTTTACCTCTAGCTCTGATAGTAATAGGCGGTATACTTTCAACCAAAGAGAATTCCTATCTTTTGTGGAAGAGAGTGTTGCGAACAATGAATTGGCACTCAGACGGCAAAGACTGTATGCTAGTCTTAGCAATGAGCTACGAAGATATGCCTTATTATCTCAAGGCATGCTTCCTCTATCTTGCTTCTTTTCCTGAAGACTATGAGATCTCTGCAAAACGTTTGATCAGAATGTGGGTAGCAGAGGGGTTCCTACCACAAGAAGAGAGGAAAACAATGGAGGAAACAGCCGAGGACTGTCTTGAGCAGCTTTTTCAAAGGTTATATTTTTTTCTTCTTTTTTTTACATTAATTTTTATCATGCATGCATTTATGCAATAATGTTGCAAACTTTTTGGCCACAAACTACATCACACAACTCACTTCAAGGATATATATATATAGAGACACACACACACACACACTTTATAATAGTCCAATTCTGTTTATAATATAGTAGAAGTAGAGATCTTCCATTAAAAGATACAAAAAAACAAATCCAAAGATCGAGTGAAATGGAGTATAAGATGAAAAAAATAAGTTACAAGGCCGTATTAATACTCTTTACTGCAAGATCAATTCTTTTGCATAATAAAAATAAGTTCATTTACATGTTATCACAAGTATCATACACCTCTTTCTAGTTTTATGATTTCTTCTATAATAAATAGCTTCTTCCTCGAAAACCTTCTACCATGTGCACGTACGATAGCAAATTTCTTATATAGAGTAGTGTGAACATAAGCTTCTTCAGAATTAGGTATCTTTCATTTTTGATGTAAAAGAAAGGGAGACTTTCATGTATCCCTCTCAAAAATCTTAAAATTACGTATTTCTCACTCTAAAATGCATAATATCATATTTACCCTTCTAAAGATCAAAAACTCACAAATTTACTCAATTTATTGATTTTTCTAATAAACTCTTTTTAAATTTATAAATTACCCATTTTATCTTTTCTCCATCTTTTCTTCTTCTCCTCTCTTAATTCATTCCCAGAGAAATCCCAAGCAACACACATACCAATCATTTTATGTCTATTGTATAGGTGACATAGGTAACATACGATCAATGTCAATATATAGAGGGCAGTAGTGATTTTTTTTTTTTTTTTTAGAATGTTGGCAGATGCTACCCCTATATGTGTTCAATTGAAATGTTTTACTTCATTTCCCAATTACCTGGCATCTAAACCTGGAAACTATTTACTGACTTCTAAGCCTGGAAACTATTTACTGACTCTTTATACCTCCTGCTTGCTTCTATATATATATTTGTTATCTATTCTCCGACCTCATTACATAAGGGTACGCCATTAAACACGACAGTACTATGTTTGAATTTTAGTACATGCATCTTAATAATCAGCATAAATTAATTTTATATTTCAATTACGAACTAATAATTCTAGCTAGGATATATATAAACCATTATTATGACTGCAATACTTTCATTTTTTCTTACTTGCATGTTTATAAACCAAAATTAATTCAGGAGTATGATTCAAGTATCAAGCCGATGCATGAATGGTTCGATCAAGTGCTTCCAAGTGCATGATCTTCTCCGTAATTTAGCAATGCGTGAAGCTGGCCTAGAAAACTTTGTTACGGTTTTCTCGCAAGAATCAGATTTCAACCAGCCCAACAAAAGAATCCGACGTGCTTCGCTCCAATTCTCGTTTCAACCCCAACAGAGGAAATCGACCTTAAAATTTATTTTACTGCCGCAGGTTGAGGAATATGTAGGTCCAAATATCCGTTCTTTACTATTATTCGGCCTTCACTTACCCAAGTGCTCTTTTTTTAAGCTACTTAGAGTTGTAGAAGTTGTGGGTGTCACCAGCTATACTCGTGACCTGGTCAAAGAATTAGATGGGTTGGTGCACTTAAAATACTTGGGGTTTAGAAACTGCAATATGCACATCGATTTCTCCGCACATTTCTTTAGTCGTATGAAAACTCTCGAAACCCTAGATGTGCGAGGAATTATAGCTAAAATATCTAATGCCATATGGACAATTAGTACATTGAGGCATGTACTATGTGATTGCGGCTCTCTTGATGGACCATCAACTGTTAACCTAAGAAATCTCCAAACCTTGCAATGGGTATCATCTATGAGAGAATGGGATAAAAAGTTGCCTCATTTAAACAACCTGTGTAAATTAGGTGTTGGTAATTCTTCTGAAAATTGGGATACAATAACCAATCTATTTCGAGCATTGCCTTCTCTAGTCTCCCTAGGGATAAAAGGAAAGAGTGATCTCCCAATGGAGATTGTTTACCCTAAAGCACTCCATAATTATCAGAATTTACAATCATTGTACTTGGAAGGGACATGGTCCTTGAAAAACAATGTCACCTTAGAGGCTAGTTTGTTTCCACCACACCTCGTTAAATTGACACTTATTATGTCCCGACTTGAGCAAAATCCAATGCCGGAGCTTGGAATGTTGAAGAGCCTAAAAAAACTTTGCTTAAGAGAACATGCGTTGAATTACTCGGGTCCAACAATCTGTTCAGAAGGATTCCCTGTCCTACAATACTTGGAGGTGGATGATCGGGGCATCAAGGATTTGACAGTGGCACAGGGGGTCATGCCAAAGCTTACATACCTCAAAGTACATGGCAACATACAGCTCCACCTGCCTCCTGATCTACAACACACGCGCTACCATTAAAAATAACTTTTCAAGAGATCAATTCTTTATTTTAAGAATTATTGATTTGGTCAATTGGTAATATCTATTAGTGATCACTTGCGTTTTGCTTCCACATTTTGTTTTGGTTGGGAGATAGTCTATTATTTGTAATATGGTGCATGGTGCAAGTCGTAATTATGAATTCTTTGGTTGTAGCAAATAAGTGAACTGAATTGACAGAAATATTCACCTTCATATATAGTGAAATTTCTTAATGAGAATATATAGTAGCTTGGCAAGAATACTGGCTTGCGCCAGTGTTGAATGGAACTAATTGCTGACTGATTACAGTTTCTGGCGTGCTGCAAAAGGCTGACCCAACGAATAGGTAAAAGCAATGTCTGTTGTCAAATGACATCTAACATGTATATTACTGATTTACTGAATCAATTATTTTTGCTTAATTCACGCGTGAAATAATTAGAACTGAGCCAATTGTATGATTCTCGTAAACTTAGAAGCCCCAAATTGTATGATTTCTATAAATACCCGATGCCCATCTGTCGTACATCTCATAATTCTCAGCTCCAATGCCAAAGCGTGGTAATAAAGAATAAGAAATTATGCATTGTTGATGTTTTAATTTTTATTGATTTTGAAGCACAATCAAGCACAGATTATGAATAAGGATAGAAAGTAACAATCAATTTGATTATTAGCGTTATATATATCTGATTGTAAGTTCAAAGTTTTGTTAACTTAAAATCTGACTTTTTTTTTTCTCTTTTAATTTAGTTTTAATTAACTTTCACAGTGAACTTAGCGGAGATCAGAAACTTTGCACATTCTGGCACGAGTACTCTCTTTTGCTTGATGTAAATATTAATTATTCTATTCTTGAATATTTTATTTAGTAATCATTTTGCATTACGAGAACGACACAAAAAATTACCCAGACACTCAAACTGAATTTGTAACATGAGACTTCGACTTTAGAACCTAGCTTGCACAACTAATTTGCCTACACTAAAATTGTGTTTTAGGTTTGACTAGTAAAATTCCAGCATAATTATGAAAAATCATTTGGTCGAGATCCCATTTACCTCTTCTATATCTCTGGACTAAGTTTCAAGTTTGATTCGTAAAATCTTTATAAATTTCTTTTTGCCCCGTTATGACTGTTAATCTGACTCCGTCCTTTTTAGTGTACGAGTATATGGCATTATTCATTAGACGGTTTGTTTGAAACTATGCCTAATAAAATAGCATAGAGCCACAGCTTTATGCTTTTTTTGAGTAAAAATTGAAAGTCAAACAATCCAACTATTTAATACCTATATTATTATAATAAAATATTTCTTTCATACGAGTTTCAAACTCATTACCTCCCACATAGAGATTATATGTCTTCCTCCCTAAAAGCTAGTTCTTGCCACAGACCCATATTTTACCTAGGCAATTTTCAATTTTAATAAAACTTGTGCTGCATAATTTGAAAAAAAAAAAAAAATTCTCAATGACATGTTTGGAACAGAATCTCCTGCTGTGGACAGAAAATTCCTGCCTCTAAATTCACTGACACGTGGATCCAGAGTAAATCCGAAACAAAATTATATCCAATATTTAAATATCAAAATCCACTCCGGATCCACATATCAATGACTTTAGAAATAGAAATTTCCAGCCCACAACAAATATCTGATTCCTACATGTTTCCGGTGATCTGGTCAGATCCAATGAACTCCAAACTTAGTGATGTCATAGTACTATTGCTAATTTGCTATTGTCAAACTTGCTTATCCGCTTACAGAACCAAGACTTGAAACTGAAAGATAACTAAGAATTTCTCTTTACTGTCTATCTCCTTAATTAACATATAATTGTTTATCCGTTAAAAATAAATTAAATAATTGTTTTTGGATGATCTAAAAATAATAATTTAGTATCTATCTAAAAAAATAATAACAAAATCCAAATATTATTTTTTTTTTTTTGTTAGAACACACTTTAAATATCTTATGAATCTGGTAAAAAAATAAGGCCGAATGCCTCTCGTCTACACTGGTTTTGTACCCCGGGATTTTTATTAGTCGCACGACTCACTATTCCGCTATTCCGACTCCAGTAGCCTAAATCTCTGGCTTTCTCACTGCCTCAATGAATCATAATATGAAATAAGGATTTGTATTTATCATAAAGAGTTCCTTTAATGATTCCAAAATGTCAAGTGTTTGTTCAATATGGATGGTTCAAATACCTTCATTTTTTTGTGCCTCCATCATATTTTCATTTTTTTAATTTTTATAATTTAAAATTTAAAACTTAAATGTCAATATAAAACCATTAGATGTACTATTTGTTATTTTCTCTGTATACACATAAAAAATTATCATTTTTCGAGGAACACAAAAAACATGAGTATTAGATCCCTCACACAAGCAAATAGTGTCATGTGGAAAAGCAATAATTCAATTTGAGAATGCTTAAGCTCATAAAATTGAATACGGGCTAAAATATGAGTAGAACTAGGGTGCTCTTAAGCTCACCAAGTTTTTTTGTGAGCTTAACTCAAAAACTCATCAGATTGGTTTCAAGCAATGCATCCAAACTGTTGAAACCGATCTACTTCACGAGTAATGAGTTTACATGTCAAATTTATAAATTTTCAAACTAATTTAATATAAGGCCAAGCAATCAAAAAATAATAAAAAATGAACACATTAAAATTATTTTATAAACCATCATTTTTTTACCGCTTGACTTTATACTAAATTAGTTCGAAAATTTATAAATTTGACATGTAAATGCATCACTCCTGAAGTAGATCGGTTTGGATGCATCGTTTGAAGCCAATTCAATAGTTTTTTTAATTAAGCTCACAAACAGACTTGGTGAGCTTAAGAACACCCTAGTTCTACTCCTAAAATATTATTTTTGGTATGTACACCTGTAATGAAGGAAGCAAATAATTAGCCATCTCCTTTCCCCAAAAGTATGCTGAAGATAACAGTGCTCCAAATGCATGATTCTTTCCTTTTGACTCGAAGAGCTGTCAAAATTTTAATAACTACAATAATTATATACTAAGAAAGACATCATTACAGTTTGTTTTGTCACAAAGGGGAGCTGAAATGATTAGGGCAAAATGGTCACAAAATTGGGTTCTGCAGCGACACCATACCAATTGTATCACAAGTAAGGAATACAAATGGAGTAAATATGGATCAGTTTGTGGCCAAACCATATCTATATATATGTTTTTTTTCAAGAAATATTATGGATACAGATATGTTTGTATACAACTGTGGCTTATATTTTCAAAAGATATGAAATCCAATTGGATTGACCAGAAACAAGTTCGAATACAGATGATTTTTTATATCAAAATGGCTGGCTTAATGACTAAACACATATTAGGTAAAAATAATCATTTCTTGAAAAAGATAAATACAAGAAAATTAATTATGATGCACAAATGAACCATCACTATTTTATTAATTGTTAGAATCTAAATTAAGAAGAGATTAATCGTACTAAAATTAGGCTTACAGTCAGAAATATGGCTTGTGTAGTAAGAAGCAGGCCTGAGATCCAAAAGCGAGAGCCGTAGAATGCTAACCTTATCAAATACGAAGGAATTTCCCTTCTTAACTGGAACAAAAGTGTTGTTATTATTACAAAAAGATTAATTGTACAGAACAAAGACACAAGATCTATAAAATTTGTTTAAAATTTAATTAACCACTTAGCAGTCACTGCTAAGTTTTTCAAAAAAAAAAAAAAATGGTCACAAGGGCTAAATAAATTATATCAGAACTGTTAACTTCATACAATTGGTATTTCATAAATTAATGGAGATACGGATGTATATATATTTTTTTTAATAACATAGGTAATCTAAGAATATTCACCCAATAAATTATAGTGAATGAAAAATCTATAGGAAATATCTATAATATACACTAGTTAGAGAAGAATTGATCTCAGAAGTGCATCTAAATTATATTATAATTAATGCATGATTATACAAATTTATTTACCTGTCAAAAATACAAACATTTTAAATGTTTAACATAAATTAATTTACCTTATACAGAAGCACCAGCATAGAGGTAACTAATAAGCACCATTTCATCCTTCTCCTCTCAATTGAAATTGGATGGCTTGAAGAAATTAACTATATTAAAAGAAAGAAACGTGATTTTCATATAGGAAGCTTTAGTGCAGGAACTGAAGTTCCATTATGGACCCAGCAATTTATAGTACTTACCTTACAGAATACAAGATAAATGAATGCTAACGAGCACATCCAATTTGAACCCAAATAAGCAGCTTTTGATATGAAGCCCCCATAATTCAAATAGCCGAAATATAATCCAGCTATGCAAACCAAAATCAGGATAAAAAATGAAGAAACTTGGGTATCCCTTGAAATTTTGAAGAATGAAGCTAGGTAGAATATGTAGGAGAATGCATGGATTAGTATTCCTTTGTGATCTCTCTGTGTTGATGAGTAAGAGAGGAGGGAGAGGCTTCCCATTACTGGTATTAATGAAGTCTACACAAAATAAACGTAAAAGAGTTAGAAGTATTAATTTACTGGTACTTGTTTGATCTAGTACTGACACAGTAATAGTACAAGAAATTTTTCCTTTTAGTTTGATTTCATCTCTATTTTAGGTTCTCTGTGTAATTGGTTTTATGATATTTTGTTAACTGCTTGATTAATTATGTCCTAATTAATGCTAATGGATGATCCTCTCTGACAGCTATTGAGGCTTACACTAAGATATGACCAAACATGAAAAATACAAAATGTTTCTGATAGAAGAATCAGAATCAGGAATTCACAAAAGTAAAGAACATACTAATATAAGTAAAATTAACCCACACATGACACACCTGGTATTTACACCAGTTTTGGCCTCTCATGGAATTGCCACATTCCTTCCCTTTTACCAAATTGACCTTCCTATTCCTCCCTTTTCTCCAACGGCCAAACAGCTTTCCGAGTGACCCGCAAAACTTCCTTAACCTCCCCTTCTTCTTCAAATCCAGATTCCGGGTCGGGTCCCCAAATTCGGATTCAACCGTCAGTAAAAACATCCGCTTTAATCTTAGAAAGAGAGAGATCCGCTCACCACCATTGCCCCAATTGGGGAGTATATTGGCTGCGTTCATGCGAAAATCAAAGCCCTTGGATCTGCATCGGACGCTGATAGCCCAAGATTTGGGCTGGGGCTTCTTTGTTGAGAGATTCATCGTGGGAAGAGTGGGAGAGGCGAAGTGGAGATCAGAAGGAAACTGGGCAGTGTGCTTTGAATTTGGTTAAGCGGTATTTTTGACGAAGTTGAAGCTATCGAGTTCCCTCCATTTATAGGAACTGGGCGATTCCATTACTAAAATTCCCGGACTAAAATAGAAGAAAAAAATGTAGATATTCTTTGGCTTAGAGACTATATTAACAGTATTTTATTTTTAGAAATTCGAACAATTAATTTGTAAATAAATAGTAAGATTACAGTATTTTTTTTTTTCTTTGTACTTGAAGGAACCGTCAAAATTATTACAGTTTCTCTACTGATCAATTTTTCATTCTTATAATCACGCAAAAAAGTTGGAAAATTAAAAGAACCGTAGAACATAGCCAAAGGGAATTGTAGGATTACTACAGTCAATTTAATTTAATTTAGAAACAAACTCTGAGTGTATGACACAGAATCACTGCATAAAACACTGAGATAAGTATTGTAATAAATTAGACGAGATTATTTAAATAATCTACCCGAAAATTTTATTTATACCATCTTAACAAAAAGTTTAGATTCTACCCGAAATTTTTATTTTTACCATCATAACAAAACGTTAATTTAAACAACGACAATTTGATCAGAATTTTATTTTCGACACGACTACAGTTTCAAACTGCGGCACCCAAAAATTGTCTGCAGTTTCAAACTGCGAACACCCAATTTCTATTCGTTAATTGTGAACATAAATTGGATGTCTGCAGTTTGAAACTGCAACGAAAATTTTGTTTTCTTAGATCAAAGCCGTTGCATTGATTTGTTTGAGCCCCAAAAATTATTTTGGCCAATCTGAAAACCAATATTTTGAGCAAAAATAAACTGAAAGGAATGTATCTGCAATTTCAAACTACGAACACTCAATTTCTATTCGCAGTTTAAAAATGTGACCGTGGAAAAAATAAAATTTATCAGAATTCATAATTATTTAGTTTTAACTTTTTTTAAGACGGTAAAATAAATTTTTCGGATAATTTACATATAGTTTGTAGGTACATGTGTATTATTTTACCATAAGTAAATGGAAAATTCATCAAATGACATCCTCACCGATATTTTTTTTTCTCGTCATATGACACATGAAATACATTTTGCAGATAAATAAAAACTATATCATCCTACTAAATTTGATGATTGGATTACAATAAACAACTCCGATCGAGCACCGGAATTTGATTGCGAAAAATAAGATTTTGCCATGCCAAATTACTCCAGAATTTGCAATAAACTGAAATAAACTGAAATTGATTAAGACCATAAAGCAATTTGATAGCAGCATTTTGAAACTTTTTTTCTTACATAGAATTCTCTTTCTCAGGTTTAGAGCAAAGGATAATTATAACAAAAAAAAGTTACAAGCAATATATAACAAAACAGGAGGAGCAAGAGGAGGTGTTCTGTTCTTGATCAGAAACTAAAATTTGAAATACATTCTCAAGCAAAAAGAAAAAAAAAATCTATAAGCATCAAATTTCAAAGAGTGATCTATATAAATAATATCAATTGAAGTGAAATAGAGCCAAAATCAGTGACAGAAATTATACCAAATTCTTTTGCTCCAAAAAAATTGGCTAACTAAATTTCACGCATGCTCAAACGGCAAAACTATTAGCAATCAATGAATTAATAAATACCAAAAATAAGAAAAACTAGGCGAAAACGGAACCGGATCACGTGCTCCCCGTGGAGTAGGAAATTTCTGTCCCGAAAATCACTAACACGTGGATCCGAAATAGATTTTGACATTTAAATATTGGATATAGTTTTGTTCCCGACCCACTCCGAATCCACGTGTTAATAACTTTAGAGACAGGAATTTTCTGTCCATAGACAAAAAATTCCGTTCCAGGCGAAAACAACAATATCAATCTAGTTTCTCGTCAACTGTCGGGGACTCGGTATCGTCAGAGAACAAGTCCTTGCATAACTCACCATAGAACCTGCACACCAAATCAGCAAAAACCGGGCTCTTGAGGCTGTCCCAGCAATAGATGAGATCTTCAACATCCTTCAAGTCCCTCATTTTGTGCTCTTCAAGAAGCATCTCCATTAGGTATCCCTCGAAGCTCCGACATGCCGCCTCTACCGCTGGGTCTTGCACATCGGTGTCATCGCTATTGCTACGCCTTAGACGCACCTATCACCGCACAGAATGTATAAATCAGAGTGATTATTTTTCTTTACCAGCAAATAATCTGGTATAGAGAATTCTTGGTTGAAATCTTTGTCCTTTGGGATTCATTGGAAAGCTGAAACTAACTAATCCAACGAAGTTATTAATACAATGAACTTAATTGTTCCAAAATATTTTATTTGTTACAAATTTTAGCAAAACAACATACTACCATTTTGATAAATGTAGGCGTAGCCGGGGAAGGAAACGGCTCGTGGCTTCTCTCGGTGGCACTCAGGCTGGGCGGATCACCCAATTTATCACTCTCTTCTTCATGCATTGACACCAACGGCCAGAACACGGCACGCACCGATTTATACTCGCGTTGTCTCGGGCTGCGTTTCTCGACTGCTTCTCGCAAGCTGCAAAATTTAAAAGAGCAGAGGGTGGTGAATGGCCGTTTGATCAGAGCGAAGACTCCTCTGCTTGGTTTGAAGAGGGTGCATGTGAAACATGTTTTCTCTCTCGGCATTGTGAAGAGAGAGAAGAAGAGAAGACCCCCGCTTGAAAGTTGAAAGTGGATTTGTCAGACAGCTCTCTGGTTATATTTGAAGATGTGAAGGCTTTTGCGTTTGAATTTTTTTTCCCTTTTTTTTGGCGTGTGTGTTGACTTGAGAGGAGGTCCGAAAGACATCGAACCTACTTTGGTTCTACGGGTTCAATCACCGTTCAATATGCATTAAGATTCGTGTATAATGCTTTAATTTCGTGTGTATCATTGTACATAAATTTTAAGATAGATCGGACGGTCATGGAGCTTGTTGAACCTAAAAGTAGATCCAATGGGCATCGGACCCACTCCGTTCTGATGTGTGTTGGCCTGATGGGGCGTTGGGGGTGGGGGCAGGAATGTCTTTTAACAATTGGTGGTGCCCACGTCTGAAAGAAGAGTACTGGATTGTCACCAATGGTTGGCCAAGTCAGTGACAGAATGGAGAGATCTTTCTTTTTCTTATTGGTAGATTTTCAAATTAGTAACGAGGAAAAATTTTATCAATAGAAATGATAAAATTGAGATCTACGGAACATAGAGTATCTTGTTTTCAATAAATATAGTAAGATAAAGAAGCATTGAACGTGATCTATTTTTATGGATTGAAGGCATTGATTCATATTCATGTTTTGCTTTTTTTTCAACGTTTACAATCATTATTTCAAATTTCAACATTTAAAAAATAAAAAAATATATGAATCTGAATCGATGCTTCGGATCCATAAATAGTTAGATCGCGTTCAATGCTTCCGATCATACTATATTTGTTGAAAACGAGGTACTCTTTCTGTTTTCGTACATCTCAATTTTATAATTTCTATGAATAAAAAAATTCCGAGTAATGATCCTCGTTGCAATATTGTTTTCTTCTGGAGAGACATTTTCCTTACTCTGCTTTATATTAATATTGTAAATAAATATACAAGTATATAATTATAAACACATAAAAGACGACCCAAATTACAATTTGTGTTGTCTTGTTTCTCATTTTAATTTAGCCTTTCTTCCATCGAAAGGGTCTCTGTGTGTGGATCCTTTATCCAATTATCTTCTCCGTTGCTGGATATTTCCATCGCAACAATTCTATTTATCTATTTAATTTGACAATTCTATTTCTTCTTGCTTAACTTTTTTTTTAATATATATAGTTTACGTTTGCCATCAACTCTAAATAAGAAGGAAATTGAAGATAATATATTCGTATACTTGTATCTTACCTTCTTGCTTTACTGAATTCAACGTTGGAATCTTACTTTAAGGTGATGCATTTAGTGGATTTTAAAGATGTAAGATAGGTGTTTGATGAAATGTCTGCCAAAAATCTCACTGATGAAATGGTCAGGTACAGACAGGGGCGGATTCAAGATTTTCATTAGGGAGATAAAAAAATATCGAGTCGGATTTAAATAACTAACCGAATTTAAACCCATTAACTAATTGAGTATTCGATAAGAAATAATGTTTTAAACTTATCATTTATAATGTTATGACTTGTAATTTTTTATATTCTGACTTATAATTATAATTACCAATTATAATTCAAGAAATTTATTTTAATTTTAACTATAAATTAACCTGAATTACCAATTAAACATTCAAAGAGGGACAAAAAAAATTTCAGAGAAGGGCAAAGCCAGTCGAGTCCGATAGAACTCCACTAAAACTCAAAATCCAGGAGTATTGGGTACACCCCTAGGTACAGAGTTATTCGTAAGCTCCCATGAGAGAGAGAGAGAGAATACTATACAAAGGGCATCTGGTACAGAGTTATTCTCTCGAAAATGAACCCCATAATATTTAGGAACTTATCACCTGGTTCCTGTGGACGCGCAGAAAATTTCTACACCTAAAGTCATTATTGGGTGAGTCCGGAATGAATTTTAACATTTAAATATTGAATATAATTTTGTTCCGGGCTCATTCTGGACTCATTCGACAGTGACTTTAGGAACAGAAATTTCCTACCCACGTAGGAAGGAGATTTAATTCATAATATTTAGCCTTGATAACTATGAACTATGGCTAATGGTGGATCACCCATATATTTCTAATTAAACACGGCACACAACGTGCCCATAACAATGTAAAAACAATCATAAATAGCATAATAGAACTATTAACTAAATCTTAAGTGCCTATCAAAATGTCAACTAAACAAGATCCTTAAAAATACAAATATGCTTAATTGTTTTTTAAGAGGGGTTACTTAACTATTGAAGGACATAGAAGTAATTTCAAATAATAGACCAATTGAGTATCTCTGTACATAAGAAAATTTGTCCCACGATCCTTCCATCTACTTATAAAATAAAGTGTCAAACTGCTGTTTTTCTTGAATATAAACAAAAAAAAAGAAAAAATTCTTGATCTTAGATAAGATGTATGTTAAAAAAAATATGACGTTACAAAAACTTAGATTTGTTAAATTTATTATTTTATATAGATACTATGTGAAGCAAATTTAAGAAATAGGAAATTTAACATGAACGCTGATAAGGATTGAGACCAATTAAAAAACAAATAGAAAAATGGGAAGTAAATGCTGCGAAAGGTTGTGACAACAGTGTATTTGTATCCAAAAATTATAAAACCGGAAATATTTTATATATTTGATTGATTAGTATAACTAATTAGTAATTGAGGAGGGATCCACTTACACTATTTTTTGTGACACAAAATTACACCATCTATTTTTAAAGTTCAAACAGTCAATCCAAACCGCTCAATATGTTGAATATATTAAAATGCGCTTGCAAATTAAATTTTATATGTTTTTGAATTTTTATTTTACTATTTATTAATATGGGTACAAAAATTCAATGGTCTGAAAATAACGATTTTGTAAAATACTTAATAAATAATAAAAAAAATATTCAAAAAAATGTAAAATTTGGTCTCTAAGCATATTTTAATGTGGAGATCATGTTGAACGGTTTGGATCGACTATTTGGACTTTGAAAACTTTAAAAATGGATGGTGTAATTTTATGTCACCAAAAAATTGTGTAAGTGGATCCCTCCTCTTAGTAATTATACTTTAATATATTTCTCTCAAAAAATAATTATACTCAATATATAAAAATAATACAGTACCAGTTTCAGCATCAGCTGCAACTGATGATGTTGTTATGCTGTACCTGTGTATGTTCTGTAGTTATAAATGTATATCGACGGTTTTTTCAAATTAAAAAATTATTAACAAAATTCAAATTAAGACATGATTTAGAAATGATGTAGAATTATCTCTAGTAGAGTTACTGCCCATTGACCCGATTCAAATATGCAAAAAGGAAAAGAGTACAGCAAAAATTCAACTTTCCAAGTCCCATCTCAAAGTAACCACCCAGTCCGTTGGAATAAAATATAATTTTTTGAGTTAATACATGTGGACTATCTGATCGCCTTTAAGATCCATGCAGATTATATTTGTATCAATATTAAATAGTTCCTGTGTTAAAATCAGACAGCTTAATTGGCTTCATTTAAAATTAGACGGCCGACATAAATTGACTCAAAAGATTCCCTTTTGAGTTAATGCAGAGGATACGTGTTCCGTCTGAGGTCACTGGTATGACTCGGATGGGTTAGAGATGGGCGATAGCACAGTTAGCTAGAAAAAAAAAATTCTAACATTGTAGTTACTTAAGGATTTGAGCTTCTCTCATCACTTCGTAGCTTCTGCAAAATATTTTAAATAAAAAAAAAAACTTAGGATGAGTTAGCTAGTAATCCGGTCTGAATTCGAAAATGCTTTTGTGCATTTGGATCATATTCAAAGTTTGAATTACCATGGGAGCTTAAGTTTCCTTGAACTTTTTTTTATCGTTTTTAACTTCTTTAATCGCTTAATTCTTTCGACGTCGATTCTTTGACAAAAATTAAGAAACCATCATTTAACCTTCTTTTATCCAAAATCTTAATCCTAAACCTTAAGAAATATATACTCCTGAATTAAGCTTCCCTAGTGTGTGTCTATGAATTAATTAGACAACCAAACATGCACTTTTTAACGTGAATTAAGATTCGTTATAGATTATGGGCGGTTCTGATCAGATATTGGACCGCCCCTCACTCCTATATTCAAACACCATCCAAACACACTGTTAGAGGGTTTCATGGTATGGATACGTACAGTTTGGTTACTGTTATACTCGTCTCGTCGAAGTCTGGAAGAAGAGTTGGAGAGACATGCAATGCAAGGCATGAACTCCTTCGGATTGGCAGTGCATAATATAATTCCTCTCATTTGTCATATGTTTGGTAAGATTGAGAATAGGCTATTTTTGGAATTATGCTATTTATAATAGCTTATTCATTGTTTGGTTTGATTAGAATAGCTAGAATTGGAAATTCAAATTTTTGGTCCTAAATATTTTGAGATTTAGCCATTCTAATAAGACAAATAAGAGCTATTTTTAATTTGACTATTCTAGTTATTTTTGTTTTTAATTAAAATTCTTAGGAATAGCATATTCTAATAAGACAAAAAAAAATTGATTCACTATTCTAGCTATTTTAACCCAACCAAACACCGAATAAGCTATTCCGAATAGCCTATTCTTAGCACTATTCTAAATCAGGGTCATCCAAACAATTTTCATTGCTATTCAGAAGAGGTTCAATAGCGCTATTATGTTGTTCCAACAAAAAGTCGGAATAGCTTTGAGTTAGCACTTTTTTCATTCTCTCCAAACTCTATTCCAAATATGCATTCTAAACAACTTTTTTACTATTCCGAATAGCTTTGAGTTAGCACTATTCAAATTTCAAAGTTAGTGCTATTCTTATCTACTATTTTATATGTTTAGATATGTCTCGATCAAACCTAAAGCAAGGAGTCCATGCATCCGGCACGATCTTAATACACAGGATATAATACAGCATGGCCATATATAGTTGACAAATTGTTCAATAAAGTGTAGATATGTACATACACGTATTGAAAAATTAAGAGATCAAATATTTTAATTTTCTTATTTCGATTATACTTTTATTATTTTATATTGAATAAACAATTTTAAATTTTAAATAATAAAATAAAATTATAGAATATATATGATCAAATATTAATTTCTTTATATACATATAAGAACTTACAAATATATATATATATATATATATATATATATATATATATATATTTTTTGTATGGAAACCAAAACGTTAAATAACACTTGTATTATATTAAGGCAGAGTTGGATTGTTGTGAATCTATTGCAAATGCTCCAATTAGCTTTTCTTTTAAGAGAAATAAATTAGGATCCAAGAGCATCTACATCTCAGCAACTCATTTAAGTTTTTAAATAATTGTTAATTGTTTTAAAAAAAATTAAGGTCTTTAAAGTTTCTAACTCTTAGATATCTGAAATTAATTTTAAAATTTATATTAAGCCACGTCAGCAATAAATTAAAAAGGAGAAATAATAGAGGTCCGCAGATTGAATTAGCGGACCCCTAAAAACACCAATTTTAGTGTATTACAGTGAAATTATTAGACTTTTGGGGGTCTGCCAATTCAATCTGCGAACCTCTATTAATGGAGCCACAGATTGAATTGGCGGCCCTGATATTTTTCGAATTCTCCATAATTTGTAGTTTTCTATTTTTTTTTTTTTTTGAGATTATGGTGTAAATAAAAAATTCGGTTACAAAATCTGAGAAAGATAATAGTGATTATTTTGACTAGTTAAATTATTTAGTGATCGTAGTGACGGCAGTGGTATCTAGGGGTGTAAACGGAGCGGATTCAGAACAGATAATGCTAATATTATATCCGCATCTATTTTTCAACGAGCGGATACGGATATGGATAGTAAACGGATATCAAAATTGAAAACCATATCCGTTTTAAACAGATACGGATACGGATACGGAATGGATAATCCACGGATACGGATTCGAATACGAATATGGAGCGAATAATTGTCGGATATTGAGTAATTCTACTAAATTTCATAATTTTAAATGACCTAATTTGATTACCTAAATTGACAAAAATTTAATAAATTTTTTAAGTTTGCACAGTGACGATTATGCATGACTAATTGTTTATTGGTTCAGAGAACCAATCCATTATCCTAATATATTATATGATTTTCCTACCAAAATTCTTGGACTTAAACGAATATGTATGTTTTTTTTGAATTTCACAAGGGTGAAATGAATTAAAAGCTGCTGAAAGATTAAATTTCAAATCCGGATATATACGGATATCCGCTCCGTTTATATCCTCACGGAATTATCCATATCCATATCCATATTATTTTTTCATATACTAAAATCATATGTATCCGTATCCGCAAGTATCCGTATCTGTTTAATCCGGATACGGATAATAAGCGGATTCGGAGTGGATTATCCGCGGATAATCCGAATCTGTTTATTTTTTTTTTTTTTTTGAGGTGAAAGCCCTTAGGCGTATCCGAATCTGTTTACACCCCTGGATATCATACTATCATATGGCATTTTTCTTATTAAATAGAAATGTTGTTAGATCCCATTTCAAATACCATCAAATATAGGGTCTCGAATGGAAGTTCCCTTCTTCAGGAAATTGGATCCGACTCCGCTGTTCTCCACATATGAGAGCAGGATCCTGCTATTCCAAATCTAACTGTTCATCTGTGTTAAGATTCGTTTCTGAATTTTTTAACGGTTAGATTTTGAATAGTAGGGTCCTGCTCTGCTATTTGGAGGGCAGCGAAGTCGGTTCCCAGGAAATTCCCAAGGTCTCTCCCCAGCTTCTCTCGTCTCACTCGTTCTCTTTGGCGAGATTTTCCGAACCATGACGAGGAATCGCTGTTCTTCTCATTCCCGTGCAACTCAACCAATTATTTTCATATTCCTCGTATGGATCTGTTCACTCCCTTCACTCTCGCTCGCGTATAGGCCTGGAGAGCTTGTACCCATGAGCCGATCTGGTCAGTATCACGGGGTGAGTTACAGAATAAAATTCTTAGAGCATCAAGCTAGAATAATACTGGAATTAGGTTTCTAGCGATTTATGTCCAGTTTGGTAGTTGGATATTGTTTAATTGAGGAATTTGGCTGGAACAGGACTATGGTTTGCCTTGTTCTCGTCAGTCGCCATTTATTAATCAACTGGAATAAGTTAGTTTTGCACTTTTGCACTTACTCTGTATAATACCGATACTAAAAGAATGTGAGCATAATGCTTTGGTTGGGAGTTAAACCATGCTAGCCTAGGACTCTTTTTAGTCCTGTGAACAAGATTTGAATCTTTTGCAATCATGCCCCATATTATGTTTAACATAATTTAGCAGATGGGAATAGAATATGTGCATTTCTGCAATTATCTTTTGCTTATTCCCGGCAATACCACTGGTAAGCGCAACATATTACTGGCTTCACCATCCAAATTGGAACTGTGGTTCTGCCCTTAAATAATTGTTGGAAATAGAAAGGAGTAAGTTGTATTCTGCCAATACTTGAAGAACATTTAGTAGTTTCCTTTATCCAGGTTTAATTTATATATGTTCTTTTTTTACGGTTACAGTCACGAACTGTATGGCATGACGTAGTGGGCCGCTATTGCCCCGTATTTGCAGTCAATAAGGAGGTAATTTTTTAATATTAATTATATTTCATGTAAATTGTTAAAGATTGTTGCCTGTGATAAAATTAACCCTAGATTACAATTTTAAAATTATTCTGCAAGTCTGTAAAGCCCTATGTAATATCCCATACTTATGTCAAGTGATTATTTTCTTGGTTTGATTACATGTTCCTCAAGCTTTCTATTATGACCTGAATTTTTAATAGGTTTTGATGCCAATTCCCAAACCAGTTGGTTTCACTGGTGCTGATCCTTACAAGCTGTAAGCTCCCCAATTTCCTTTTATTTGGTCATTTTCTTCTACCTTTAAAATAATAAATTTCCATATGTAGCCTGGAAACACAGAATTATTCTCTGAAAACAAAGTAGTATCCCATTTTACCCTTTTTCTATTTTCTGCAAAAATGTGCCTAGTGTATCCGCTTCTTATGTCATACATTTTCTAGATGTGAGCTTTAGGGGTAGTTCGTGTCATTTTTTAAAAGAATACAGGTATGTTTCATATGAGGAGATAATTGACCTTTTTTTGTAGGGCATACTGGATATTTCTCATTTTGTAGGATATCCTTGATAAATGTGCTGTTCAAAGGGTGCATTGAATATCTTCCATTAATATGCTTGGTTTATGACTTGCTAATGAAATAAATTTTATAAAAAAGAACAACAATCCTTGTTATTGTATATAGTCTTAATATAAGATAAAAAATGCAGATCATTTCAAATCGGGCATGAAAAAGTGTACGTGCCATGGCTTTATGTAATAAACCGCAAGAGCCCAGAAGTACCCATGATTGACTTTCATTTGGTAAGATCTTTTTTATATGATGCCCCTGTGATTGTCCCAGTACCAGGTAGGTACTAGATTATGCTTGGTCATGAAAAGTACTGAGAAATTTGACCCTTTGATCATTCAATGTATTTGGTTTCGAGTATTGTAGATACCCTGGGAAATCTATGTACAATATATACTCTCAAAAGAAACAAACTTTTTGGTTCAGATGGAAGAATCTTGTCTATTCTTCGTGTTCTAGTTTAATGTATTTTGTTTCAAATTTTATTAGATACTCATGGAATGTTATGCAGAATACATACACTCAAGGGCCAAGGGGTCAACTTTTCGGTTCAGATGGAAGAACATCTGATTTTTTTTTTTGGTTTCTCTATTACTATTCCTAATGCATCTTTTTATGATTTCAAATTATAGAAATACTCTGGAAATGATATACACGGAGTCACCGCTAAAGTAATAGACATGCCTCACCATTGTATGGTTCATTTGCCTTTACTTGCGCATCTTTTTTGTTTTGTAAACCTTTTTTTTTATGTAATTTACTATTTTTTCTTTTTTTGGGGGGGGGAGAAGATATACAGGTGCATCAAGACATAAAAAAGAATTTTTGGAGCCCTCAGCAATGGCCTAAACACATCATTGTCAGATACACTTGGTAAGTTTGATATCTCCAAAGGTAACATTCTTAAGTCCTGGTGCTATACCTGCGAGAACTGGTACAGAATTGTGTCCTTTTGGGGGGAACTGTTTGCTTGGGAATTATAATTAGCGGGGGTTTGTAACAAATATAGTGTTTTATTCTATTTATATATGGCTTTGATGACACCATCCTGTTACAAGGCTGCTTATGTCCTGGTAAGTACGTGCCAGTTGGTATAGTAATGCCATCTGCTTTGGTTCGGTTTTTAAAAATACGAGTATGATGTGAATAAATATATTTTTTAAATATAGGGAGGAGACATCAGAAATTGATGTTGCTGGTGGATTCTACGTGCTTTTTGGATCTGGTATGATTTTGTCTCAGCAAAGTTCTGAAACAAAAAAGGGCTAAAACACCCATAAAAGTAAATAGTAAAAATTAAAAGATCGTATTTGCATCCTCTGAGATATCTCAAATTTTGAGTGTTTTTTTTTAAATCTCAACCGTTCAAATACGTTCAGCACGAATCTCAAAGCGCAAATAATACTGGCCCATTGTTATCGGTCGTGCAAAAGTTGAGATATCTTAGAGGATACACACTCCATTCTCTATTGAAGCCTGATAAGGATGTACATCAATTTCGGTTTTAGGTTAAGGGTTAAGGGTTTATCCATTTATGTGTGCATGAAATTCATATCACCTAAGGTACCTCAAATTTTGAGTTTGCATCCTGGCTGTCCGATTTGCTTTGAGTTACATTGGGTGATCTGGACTTTGAGTTACATTGGGGCTTACAATACTGCTGGCAATGTAGAGACGTTTTACTACTGCTAGCATGGCCAGCGGTATCGGACAGCGTGTAAAAAGAAAAAGACAAATGTAAACAAATTAAGAAAAACCTAAAATTAATCAAGAAATGAAAGAGTTCGGAACAAACAGTGCATACCTTTTATTTACATCTTGGAACTTGCTTTATTTTGCTTGTAGTTATTTTAAATTAAAAGTTCATGTTATTTTTCTTTAATCAAACATGTACCTGAATTTGGCATGGTTCTGTTGCAGGGCTTATTTTGTCATTTATTCTTGCGATATATGTCCTACAATCATCCAAAGATAAGCTTGAGAAGTATGTCTTTTTACTGTTCTTATTGTTTGCTTTTCAATTTTAATTTAAATAGGAATTCCTTGTGCATTGTGCAAAACTTCAAAATTATTATATACTATTTCCTATTTTTAAAATTTGACCAACCACCACTCTTCACATAATTGAAGAAACAAAAAAGTCAGGATAGGCTAGTTTAGGCACTGTGTTTTAATTGTGCAAAGAATGTTCCCTACGTGCAATTTATACTTGATAGTTTGAGGTATTACAGGATCATTATAGAAACTTTGAAATATGTATTAATGCGGAAGGCAAATTTGAATACTCTTTCATAAACTCTTGTAGGTTCGTCCTAGACACTATAGTGGACACTAGTCCCGAGGGAGGAGTTGCCAAGGTTGAATGATCCTTTTTTATTTTTTAATTTGGAAAAATGTTCTGTGGATAGAGAGAACTTAGTCAAATCCTTGATGTACACCCAAAACTAGAGACATGTAGTTACTTTATGTAAAAGTTTTGCTATTTCAAATGCTGTGAGGATGAGAAATACACCAAAAAGGAAGAATCAAAATTTTAATGAGATTTAAGTAGTTGGAAATATGTCCCAATTTAAGTGTGCTAATAATACTCGTAGCATAGTGTTCATCAGAAAGGTACTACTCTCTGTCTCTACAAAGACAGAAAGGCACTACTCTCTTTCACTACTCTCTTTCGGGGGCGGATCTACATTCATTTATAGAGGTGCTAAGTCACTACAATGATTTTAAAATTTTAGTTATGTATAATGAAATTTATTTTTTAGAAACTTTTTATATACTCCAACCCTCTTATAAAATATCACGTCTATTTGTAGTCAAGTAGTTAGAATTTATTTTGTGGTTGTTGAGAACTTCGGTTTAATTTTCACCTATCACATATTGTGCATTTTAAATCTTAATTTCTAATAAGATTTTCTAGTTCTTTCTCTGCTCTCTTTCTTGTCTCTTTGAAAATATTAGCAGTGCTGCTAAGTGTTCTTTTTTTTTATTTTGGAAGAGACTGCCGAGTGAAATATATTCTCTTATTTATTTTATTTTTGAAAACTTTAGTAGCGGCTGTCACGTCTAATTATATGAAATAAAAAGAACAATTATTATCTCATATCAGTAACATACAACATCGAGCTTCCTAAACCCCCAACATCAACACTTAACAACATGTATATATCAATCAACACAAAACCTTCAGACAACACAAATAGAATCAACGAACCTAACTACTTAAATACTATCTAAAGAGCTGGTAATTGTTTTCGAGAATCTCTCCAATTGTCTATGGTCGTTTACCTCTCTCATCTACACAAACATTAACATCACAAGATCACATTGGCAAATCCCCACCGGATCCGGCACATCCACATCTTTTTGTTTGGAAGAAGAGATGAGGTTGCCGGTAGTTTCCCCTGCCTATGATAGCCGCCTCGCTCTGGGTCTTGGGAGGTGGTGGTGCCCAAATGGAGAGTAGAGCTGAAAGTTAGCGCATGTCTCTCTCTCTTTCTCAATGCTCGGATGACTGATAGTTGTATATACTCGGTGTCATGCGAAAAAGATTGCACTGAGAATGCTGAGGAGATTTGGGTCCTTTAGGATCACGGTATTTTTTGGATAATTCAATTTTTGTTGGCGTGTTCAAAATAGGACCTCGGTTGGACTGCTCTAAGAAGAACTATTTAGTTGGTTGTGTAACTGCAGTTTCTGTTGATAATTAATTCAAAATTGGTTTTGAAAAATCACTTCAGGAATTGAGTTGGTTTAGAAAGTAGTTTTTGGATGTGTGAAACTGTTGTTGGTGTTAATTATTAGTTTTTATTGGGTAGTTATTTTAGTAAGTAGTGGGTAGTTATTTTAGAAGTTGTAGTACTTTAAATTCTGTAGAGCAATGTATCTGTGTATGAAAAAAATTAAGCATTACTACTGTTCAGAAAATTCCTCTCTCTCTGAAAATACTGGCACAGCAGCTCAGTTTGCCTTTTTTCTTTGTTTTCTGATTATTCTACTGTCAATTAGCAACATACCCTGTGTTCAGGGGCGGAACTCAAGCATGGCCAAAGGTGGCTAAGCCACCCCTATGATCTTAAAATTTTAATTATGTGTATTAAAAGTAAATGAAATTTTATTTTTTTACAACATTTTATATAGTCCAACCCTCCTCAATAATAGCAAATATTGAGTTGTAGTCTAGTGATTAGAGTTCTATTTTGTAGTTGAGAGGGCATGGGTTCAAATCCCATTCACCACACATTTTGCATATTAATTTTCAACCACCCCTATTAAAAGTTTCTAGTTCCGCCCCTGCCTGTGTTCTCTTACTGTTGTTTATTCTCCCATAACCCAACAGTTTCAACACATTAATCAATATATCGTTAACTAATGAAAAGTACTTGCTAATAGTAAATGAACCAGTCCCAACAATATCCTTTCCAAGTTGTAACTTTGTTCGTTCAGGGCTGTACAAAAAACTCGTGACTCGCGAGCCACTCAAACTCAACTCTGTAACGAACTCACTAACAACTCGTTCATTTAAAACTCGAGTTAGTCTGACTCAAGTTGAGTAACTCGTTTAACTCATGAGTTGAGTTCAAGTTGGGTTCAACTCGCTCGTTACAACTCGTGGACTCGTTTCGTTTGATTAATTGTAATTCCGTGGACTCAATTCGTTTAATTTTTTTGTTAAATTGTTGTGGATTTTTTGTTAAATTTGTTAGTTTGTTAAATTGTTGTGGATCGTTTGTTAATTCAATATTTATTTCTCATATTATTACATAACAACAATCATCAGTTCAAGTGTTCAACATTTCAATACTTTAAACGAGTTGACTCACGAGTCACGAGCCAACTCGAGTTACTCACGAGTTGAGTTCGAGTTAGCGAACCAGCTCGGCTCAATATTCTCAACTCGAGTAAACTCGACTCATTATCTTTCGAGTTGAGTTCGAGTTGTCCATAACTCGAGCTAACTCGGCTCATTAGCAGCCCTAGTTCATTGTAGAAAGGTGATTAAAATAGTAATGCACCACAAAAACAGTGCTTTAATTTGCATAGTTGAAAATTTAAAAAATTATGTCTACATTCTAAAAATATTCATTCTGAGTGTCGTTTCATGCATGAAAGAAAGAAAAAGAGATAGGATCAAGGAATTAATACATCTAGTAAACTACTTTATAACTTCTAAACAATATCCAAAATCATGTAGCAGTTACATTCGATACAATAAAGAATGAGATCCTTTGCTAATATCTTGTACATCCCCGATTGGAAAAAAAAAAATACAACAAAACTTTGGATTTAACAACAACAGTAATAAGGATATTCAATTGCATGAACTCTAGGATATGTAATAATATAGTATAATTCTCTCTGAAAAAACAATACAGTGTTTCCTAATTACATAAAACATCATTGCATATACTTGCTCGAATTCCTTGGGGGCGCTTTTGGGGCTGCCCCATCAGACATCATGGCACCTCCACCTTCTAAGGACAGTAAAGGATCTGATTCATTCTCCTTTACCTGAAATACATAGAAAGGTGCAACAGTAAGAACAATTGACTAAAAGCCTCAGTTAGACCTCAAGTAAAATCCAAGTACTCAAAATCAAAATGAGCAGTATATCTATGCCAGAATTATACTGATACTGTGCATGACCAACAGGGTACCTACTGCAATCATTGGTTGCCTTTCCATAATTCAATACTAGTGTGCCCCCAAAGATTAAAAAAAAAAAAACATGTTAAAAAAGCACCATATGGCTACCTGAAAACAAGAAAATATCAAGTCTAGGCCTCCATTTTCTTTTTCATTCAGTCAGACTATCAATATCCTCATTTATGCAAAAAGAAATAGGAGTCGATAGTTTAGGCATCTTTTGAGACTACTTCAATACCTAGTAGGGGGTCAAATACATAGTATTTTCTTTGTTCCAGGGACCTGGGGGAGGATCCATGATTTTTTTGTTTTCGGGCTGTATGAATGAAAATGCTTCCATATACCTGAGACATCTGGGAAGATGCTTCACTAGGTTTTTGTTGAGTTTGAAGTGTGCAATAGTACGAGTAAGAGACCATCCCTATCATAGCAACAAAAATCCCCAGAATATTTCTCCAACTAAATGGGTCATGTAGCAAAACGTATCCAAATGTCAAAACAAGGCATGTCTTGAGGTGACCCAAAACCTGGTATGTGACTGGAGATGTCTTTCCTATCACTAGAAATGTGCTAAAGTTCACTGAGACTGATATTAAGCATGAAAGTGCAATAAAAAACTGCATAAGAAAAATGAAAAAGTTAATTAGAACAGGAAAAGAGTAAATCAAGCAGTTCAGTATCTTGTTCAAAGTTACAAGTTACAATAATTTAAATGCTACTGGTTATGACCATTTTTCTTTGTAATGCTAAACTTTTTGTGGCTTTCTAGTTGGTTTGGTTGTATCTTTTATCAGTTTTCAATTCTCATTTGTTTACCTCTATTCTACTTTCTTTTAATCTCCTTGCATTAGTTTCATTAATGAGTTGTTGAATGATGCATAAAAATATTGATGAACCTACTCATGATCCAAGGTCACACGTAGCAAGTGGAAGAGAGGGGCAAAGGGTGACGTACCGTAATGTTGTATAAATTCAGGATAATTTGACCAGAAAAATAAAATACCAAACACTTTGAAGTTAGCAAGAGCAGAAAAGTACAATTGATATCTTACCAAGACTTGAGGAGTGTAGTCAAAAGCAAAAACATTGCGGTTTGTCAAGAAACCATCAAGAAATGGACCCGTGACAAATAGGGTTAGGGCTTGGTATGGGCAAGACTGGTACAGCAGCTGAGTCGATGATACCTTGAACTTTTTCTGAATAGTGTTTGTCATCTGTTATATATTGTCAAGGCTTTGCAAATAGAACGGACATAATTTCTTTTTTATAGTAGAGTAGAGCCTCATGTGCTGCTTTTTGCCTTCAACGCAGGACCCACTATTATGATTTGATCTTTCTGATCCAAAATGAACAGAGTTTCCACACCACTTATATCTAATTTGGACCCAGTGTGGACCCATTCCATTCATTTTAGATCTAATAGCCTGACTTGTAATAGCAGGTCCCACTTTTAAGATGAAAAAAACAGTAGATACAGATCTTTCAGATCTCTAGATCTTAAAATGATGAATTTCTCCCAAAATTGATGTCGGAACAAAATTCATATTTTGTGCAATTGTGTTGATAACTTGGTATAGATTAAGACCAAGGAATTCAATCTCAGCACATCCTTAACCAGAAAAGGATATACATAACAATACTTGTCTGGCAAACAAAAACACTCAAAAAGGAACAAAAATCAAACCAAATAGATACTAAAAATATTGGGTGCAATCGACATGCATACTACAAAACCAGTATAGTAAACCAAGATCAAGACTGATGTCTGGATTTAAAAGGTTTCAGTAAGGTGAGAAATGAGTATGAAAAAAATAATTTAAGGATACAATCTGAGCAACACAAGTAGTCAGAATGGCAAGGACAGACAAAATTGATCCAAGAGCATTTAGCTGGAGATCTGTAACTGTTGCAATCCCGACACCCAAAAGAAGAACTGAGAGCGACAGCTGGATGCTCCTACTGCAATAAATAAAAAAATAAAAAAAATACATTTATATATCAGTTTATTTATTCTGTCCATGGTTCAAACAGCACATTTATATATTTTAGTCAAATTTTGTAAAAAAAAAAATTATGGAACTATCTCAGTAAGTTCTCTTTCTGAGACCGAATAAGGAGTTATAAGGGCTAACCTAAATTTCTTTAGGAAGAAAAGGGTCTCCAAAAGTACAGTACATGGAATAATTGCCAACTTTGTCATCTGAAAAAGAAATGAACACAATTTAGAATGATTTAGTCAGGAAGGAGCGTGAATTTATGAACATATATTAAGTACTAGTTATCAACATATCTCATTTTTTCTTCGGATTGGGTAGCTTTTTTGAATAATTGGGGCTTAAATTTGCCAATTTTAAAGTTCGGAAAAAATAAATTACCAAATTTTTCAACAGTTTACCTGATAGAAGCCAACTGAGTTGAAACCAAGACTAAGGTTCAAAAGCCCAATAGAGATGCCATTGAGTATCCCAAACCCCATAACTGTTCTAGCATCAAATGGTTTATGCTCGAACAATTTCAACCATAGTGCCACATGTAACGAGCAAAATGTCACCAGTAGATGCCAACTGGTCAATGTAGTAGCTGTGACATCAATATGCATAAATTAGGTAAAAAAAAGCTAAATGGGTACAAATGCAAGATTTTGTATGAATATTGGGTTAATGGTAAATATCTCTGATCTCCTGATTGGTCAACTGGATTAGATCATTTTTCTTGATTTGGAGTTGATGTATCCGAGGATACTTGATTCGCATATTTTGAGCATCCATCCAGTTGATACCCATTCACTTCCGCTTCTCCATGCATTTTTTCTATTTGGAAGGTTTATCGAGTATGAATCACTATCAGTTTGATACGAATAATGGAAGTTGTTTAGTGTGTTAAGGATACATATGTCTCCAATTTTCAATTCTCTTCAGCGAGAAAATGTTACTCATAGTGATAATGGGCACCAGTCAAAAGTTGCATAAACAAACTCTTTCACAGTACCAGTTATGTGCACAGGGTAAAAATAGATCCACCTAATACTTGATAAGGATGCCCATATATCTGCATTTGGACCAGATAAAACCTAATACATCTGTAACCTCTGTGCTTATGTCTTGTGAACGGGAGTTTATATTTACAAAAGGCATTTAAAATGGCAAAGAGCAGTTTTTCAAGTTATTAGATACTGACCATCACACCCTTATTCTGTCGAATACCTACCATACTTGTTGCTTCTTTTTGTTACCATCGATTTCTCGAAAAAGAGTTATTTTTGTTTTCCTTAAAAAAGAAACGTGGAAAGATAACAAGTACAAAGGAAATGAATAACCAGGGATAGTTTCACACAAAACTCAAGCAAGTTGGTTTGTGATATGTCAAGTGAGCTTCCGATTATCCTCTCCAATTGGTTTGCTATGTTATTTTGTTAAAAGGGCTTCTAATCAGTGCCAAAATTTTGGCACAATATACATTTCAATGACCAGATCGTGTACATTCTTATATTGGTAAGATCTGAATCATTGCTGGCATCCGTTTCATAATGGACCATGTCAACATCATATTAGTATACTAAATAAGTACAAATACAATATGGCATGTACCCAATCTATATTCTGCTCCTTCTATTTTGCCCCATTATGTACCTGCCACCGATGGCCGGTTCTGCAATATAGCAATCAAGAATCACAGTATTTACAGATACTAGCCATGGCCACTGTTGTACCAGTAACGGAAAGCATTTGATTTGGTTATTCCCTCAATTTATAGAATTTTTTCCAAAATATGAATCAACACAGTCATTGGTCTAATCCAGTAGCGGTATTAGAAAAGTGTGGGCCCGATCAGATGCTAACTTAGCTACACAAAGCACACACCGCCAGATCTTACATCTTCCTATCACTGGTCATGAATGGATAACAGAGAAGCACCTCGATTGCACAGCTCTCTCTCTCATCTCTTAACACTGACTCGCAGTTCAGAGGTAGCGAACCATACCCCATACGCACTCCACATCCACCCAGCAATACACATGGGAATAAACAGAGGAAAAGAAAATAGAAACGAGGGAAATATCAGATCTAACACTTACCAAAGGTGAATCCGAGTGAGCTGATCAACGCCTTGTTACAGATCACAATTGAAACGGACGAAACCACGGATAAACTCAGAGCACCAACCGTGCCCAATTGAAACCTTTCTCCCTCCCCCATCGCTCGCGCAAGTCACCTCCAAATCGAGCTCAATCCGTTACGAACAGGCTAATGGCGACAAATCTAGATCAGAAACAACGGATTTGGTATTCGTGTTAGCTTCAATCCGTTGCAATCCTTGGGAAGGATGTATTTTTTATGAACATAGCGGGTTTTGGGATTTGCGTATTTCGGGATTTAATGATGTTGTACTCTAGATCTGACCTGACTAGTGAGAGAGAGAAAGAGAGAGAGAGAGGAAGAAAATAAAATAAAGTGGGGAAGAAAACAACGGTCTCTTGGGCGTCCGTTTGTGCATCGGTTTGTATAAATTTTATGAATAAATGAAAAATCGAACACCTTTCGACCGACAATGTAATAATGTCACAGTGGCTGGTACTCTGAAGTTCACGTTTGATTGTGGTGGAGTAAACTCTGTTACTTCTAAAGAGTCAAATTAAGAGTAAATTTAAAGGAATAAAATAGAGTAACATTTTTAAGTTAATCCGGATTAAGTTACTTCATTTAGAGAGGTGGAGTAACTTATTCCATTGATGGATTAAGAGACTTTGATGGATTCTAAATCATTGTATTCAGCGGCACTGGTAAATTCAGTGTTTTTTTTAGCTTGCAATGTACTGCGAAAGGTGATTTAATAAAATACACAGCCTACGGGCGTTTTAACTCCAAAAAAAAAAAAAAAAACTTATTCCATTTGTGAGTCCTGCAGTTAGAGTAATATCATATTATATATTTTCACGTGTATCCCTCAAAAACTTTAAAATTGTGTTTTTTCCCCCTTTAAATTTCAAAAACTCAGAAATTTACCAATTTTATTGTATTTTATATTAAAACTCATTCTAAATTTATAAAATACATATTTTACCCTTTATCAAAAGCATATACATCCCATTGGACTCAAATTTGAATATGAACGACCCTTTACCATCCGAACTGCTTTTAGAATTGTGCACGCAAGATTAGCACAGATTTTGATGATAAAATACATGCATATTGAAGAGACGTGCACATATCTTAATGCGATACATGCTGATCAAAATTGCTTTAAGATACGTGCACGTTAGATCAGCACGAATATTGAAGTGATGTGGACAAATAATGCGATGTGCACGGATTGAACAGTAAAGGAACCCTTCAAATTCAAACTTGAGTCCGATTTGCTTTGTATATTTTTAATAAAGGTAAAAATGAGATTTTAAAATTTAGAATGAGTTTTAGTATAAAAAATTATGAGTTTTCAAAGTTTAGAGGGGGAATACGTAATTTCAAACTTTAGAGGAGAAAATATGTAATTTTAAAGTTTGGAAGAGTATATGTGAAATTCCCCCAAAAAAAAAAGATTGCTGATGTTGATGTACAAACTCTTAAATAAATAAAAGGGGAAATAAACATATATTTATTTCTCAAAAACTTCAAAATTACTTATTTCTTTATTTAAAATTCAAAATTACGTATTTCTCCCTCTAAACTTTCAAAACTCACAAATTTACTCATTCTATTGCTTTTTATATAAAAACTCATCTTAAATTTATAAAATACTTATTTTATCATTTATTAAAAGCATAATAAAATTGTAGTTTGTTTAAGAAAAATGTCAATCTTATAAGAGACCCATCATACCCTTCGCTCTTTATAAAATATCCATTTTGCCCTCTTAAACCGGATCCCCATTGTACTTTTACTCTTTATAATTGCCCTCGAAAGCTAATCCAATATAAGACCGACATTTTTCTTAAACAAGTTACATTTTTTTTATGTTTTTAATAAAGGATAAAAATATATTTATAAATTTAAAATAGGTTTTGATGTAAAAGACAATAAAATATATAAATTTGTAAGTTTTGAAGTTTAGAGGGGGCAATACACAGTTTTGAATTTTTGTAGGGATATACTTGAAATTCCCTCATAAATAAGAATGTGAATTGGGGTGAGAAAATAATAAATAAAAAAATATCTAATAAGGGCATTTGGGAGGAGAGTATGGCGAAGCTTTACTAAAGTTTGCTTTAATAGCAAAATTCCTTTTTTGAGTAGAAGTCAGTCGTACTCGCTGTACAAAAAAATTGCTCATTGAAAACTGCTGACTGGTTCCATCCGTTGCCATCCAATTTAGAGTTCGTTGCGTGCGTCGCACTGTAACCGAATGCCTTTGTACTAGAAACGCTACATTGGATTTCAAACATGGCCTTTTAATTTAGTGTGCGTGTGTGTATTATATATAATTAATATTAAGGGTCTGTTCGGCGAGCCATTAAGAATAGGTATGGATGCGGAAATTGAACTAAAAATATTGTTCACGTGGAAAAAAAAAATTCAATTGAACTGAATTTTTCTTTTCCAGCAGGAACAGTGGAGCGGCCGAACAGGACCTAAGAGTCTGTTCAGCGCTATTACCGTGGGATAAAAAAAATCAGTTCAAATTTCATTTTCTTTTCTATTCTCGACTGTTGGCCAAACATGCTCTAAAGGTGTCAGTCTAATCTGATAAATTTAGCCATCTGAGCAACTCAACTGAACCAACCCAAAAGTCACATACTTACAGTTTAATTGTCTTTTCAATAAATATTGGAGGTAAAATCGCCAATTATTTAATATCATAAGAGAATTATATTTGGATTTTGAATCTGCGATCTCTCAAACAGAGTAATATTTTTGCCACTGACTTACTATCTGATTGTTAATGTATGAACTGTATTTTACTAATTTGATAATCTCGAAACATAAATTTCGATTTGATTGTTTTTTCAATAAATATTGGAGGTCAGATCACCAAACTATTTAATATCATAAGAGAATTATATTCAGATTTTGAACCTGCGATCTCTCAAACCGAGTAATATTTTTGCCACTGACTTACTATCTGATTGTTAATGTATGAACTGTATTTTACTAATTTGATAATCTCGAAACGTAAATTTTGATTTGATTGTTTTTTCAATAAATATTGGAGGTCAAATCACCCAACTATTTAATATCACAAAGGAATTATATTTGAATTTTGAACTTGCGTACTCTCACACAGAGGTAATATTTTTGCCACTGACTTACTATCTGATTATTAATGTATGAACTATATTTTACTAATTTGATAATCTCGAAACGTAAATTTCGATTTGATTGTTTTTTCAATAAATATTAAAGATCAAATCATCCAAATATTTAATATCATAAAGAAATTATATTTGAATTTTGAACTGCGTACTCTCACACAGAGGTAATATTTTTGCCATTGACTTACTATTTGATTGTTAATGTATTAACTGTATTTTACTAATTTGATAATCTCGAAACGTAAATATTTGGATACAAATATTGAAAAAAAATCTTACACGACTGTTGTACACTACTTTTCTTACTAAAATTTGTTATAATTTCATTAGAACTAATACGGTTATCTTGTATTAGCGATTCTAGACGGGGCCCACTGCCCACCGATTTAGTGCGAATGGGTTTGGTACAGCTGTTAGCAATATTCGCACATGGAGTAGTAGCAGCGACATGTTCAATTGTTGATTGTGAGGCTCAAGCGAACCTCGTGAGCCGCGTGATCCAGAATTCAGATCCAGTGTATACATGAATTCACGTCCTCTCAGGTATCTCAAACTTTGCGTGACTTTCTGGAATATCTCATTCGTTCAAATGCATTCTAGACGAATCTCAAAGCTCAAACAAAACTGGCCCCCTAAGCTCCCCCGAATAGTCACCGGACACGTCAGTCACGCAAAAATTGAGATATCTCAGAGGATACGCACTCATAATGTATTAGTGCTATTATTTTAAGCGCTCAAATTACAACATTGAAAACAGAGACAAAAAAATTCTCATGTATACCGGATTTGTTTTTTTTTTTTTTAAATCATAGGTTGGAGGTCAAACCATCCAACACATTTTCAAACTCCTATGTATATTATAGAAGATTTCCCCACTTTGTGGGTTTCGAATTCATGACCTCTCACACGAGAGCCATATGCCTTTGCCACTAGACCAAAGACAAGTTCTTATACCGGATTTGTTCTTACAATTCTTTTGTTAACGTTTTCCAATCTAATCAAGAAATCATGAATCATAAAGAAAAAGGAAAGTATTAAGTGCACGAAAATAATTGGCTGAACACTTATGACAGTAATTAATTTTATTATTTTTTTACCTTTCACGATTATGCAAATGAATCAAACCGAATCGAGCTCAACCCAATTTGAGTTCAAGTTCGTTCAAACCGAACTGGTTTGATTCGAATCTGAGTTTCGAACTGAAAAGAAGAGTTCGAGTTTAATTCAAAATTTCAAATCGATTCAAACCAATTTTGAACCGGTTCAAAATTGAAGTAGGGTTTATAACTAAAAAAGAGAGTTTCGAATCGAACTCAATCGAGTTCGAGTTCGAATTCGAATTCGAACTATTTCGAACTGAGCTAGTTTGATTCATTTCAGTATGAACCAATTTCAAACCGAGTTAATTACGAACTTTTTTCGAATCGAACTCAATTAAATTATAAGCTATGAGCTTTTTGTGCAGCCCTACTTATGAATATCAACAAATTATTAGGAAGTATTATTTTTCACGGGTAGGATTCAAAGACCTCCACTTTTGATATCTCCATTATTCCTTTATTTTAAAATTTGAATAACTTCAATTGAAAATTTAAATTACAAAATAAAACCAATAGATATCATCGATATCGTTTTCTTTATATTTTGATTACGAAATTTTTATTTTGTTTTGATTAGTATTAAGCACTTGTAAAAATAAACTATTGTGAATACTTTATGAACGTTGATTTATTTATTTATTGATTCATGTAGAGATAAAATCAAAAGGTGATAATTTATTATGTGAATGTAGAGAAAACTAAGTTTTATTTTGACATATGAATTTTAAAATTTTGTTATTATAAAATTACAAAGTGGATGCATGACAAAGCAAAAAAGAAGAAGAGGTATTTAAACTTTCCACATTTTTCATTATTAAATGTCAAACTTAGTTCAAAATATTTATTGCGAGCGAAACTTTACAGATAGATAAGAACTTTAAATAAGGACAAAATTGGTATACAAAAATATTTTTCTCTCAGCTCTTTCTTAATATTGTGATTTCTCCTAATACATCGCAAGAGATTTAAATCGTTTATTTTAATCTGACGTGAATTTTAAAGCGAATCCTCTATAGCAGGCTTCAAATTGATTTTGGTTCTACAGAAAATATTCCGTCCCACTCCACAATCCAGCGCAGTGCATGTAGCTGTGCATAGAGTGCAAAAAACGTTGTCATGCCGTGACTAATATGCTGTGATTTTGGTCTCGTGTCATGCTGTGTCGTAATCAAGTTAATTTTTCACGTGTTGTACCGTGCCTAAAATGTCAAGAGGTGGCCAAAGCATGCAAATGGTCACGCTGTGTCCAATTTGCCTCGCGTGATCGTTTGATCATAATTTAGATCAGTTTATTTAAGATTCACCATTTAGTCAATATCTAACGGTGCTAATTATATGCGACTTACATGACCACGTGCCGTGTTGTGTCGTGACATGTCAAGTTTTCAAAAGATAGTCACGGCACGCCAGTGGTCGCGGCATGGAACACGCGAGTCACGGCACATAACCGACACGCGTGCTGTGTCGTAACCGTGCCATTTCGTGACGGAGCCAGCTCTGTCGTGCCCACTCTATAGACCTGGCTCCCGCTATTGCTCGGAATGTGACCAGTAGGGGAGCCACTATGTAACAGGGGCAGGTAATTGCCTACCTACGTAATTTTAAAATCAAATATGAAGTACTATAGATAAGTGTTGTAAATAACGGTATGCGGTCGTCGGACGGATAGGGTGCCGCCAAGCGATTAATCGGTATGCGGCCGATTAATCGGAATTATGGGGACAATTTAACGTTTTTATTAAATTTATGTATATATATCATAATTTATTAAAAATAATTTATTTAACTCATTAAACTTATCAAATAAACTTAATTTAAGTTAGTTTTATTGTTATAACATGACACTATGCTTATTTCTTCGTAACACATAAGTACAAAATAAGTAAAAAGAAAAAAAACATGTGCAAAAAATATTGGATGTATATCTAAGCACAAATAAAACTACAATACATGATTTATAAACTTTATTATCACATACTATCATAGAAAAAAAAATAATGTGAAAAAAAAAATTTCACTGGAATAAACAGAAAAAAAGAGAAATAAAACGGGAATAAACGGCCGATTAATCGGAAAAACAGCCGATTAAACGTTCGAAACCGCAAACAGCTGTCCGTTAACAGTGTGCGTGACGGTGTGGCCAAAGTTTCCGTTTAAACGGACGTTAAGGCCGTTTTTTACAACACTGCTATAAATATATTGACTTATCTACTCTTGAAAATTAAATTCCATGTTCTTTAACAATTCAATACCACAAATCCAATTAAATTAATTAAATTGCAAATCACGACTGATAGTTGACTATAATTGTTAAGTGTTAACATTTTTTTTATTCATGTTTAAATCTAATTTATAATTTGATGAAATTAATTAAAATAATTCAAGTATATAAGCTAATTTTGTCATTACTACGTGTGTACTGACAGGGTATTGATGTGATGTAACTGAGATTTTATATTCAATCAATCAACTGGCAGCACCTGTCAGCTTCTTTCAAAAAAAAAAATCCGATAACCCAAAACATTTTGTTTACCTCTGACTTAAATTCTGCCAACACTACTGGATGTGACTCAGTAAGGTGTTCTTGCTAACGTGGCCATACAATTTATGATGAAATTTAATTTTCTGAAAATGCAGCATATTAATTACTTGAAGTATGCTGCCATGCGGGCGCTTTTAGCTGGGTTTAGTATTGTCCGCTGTATCAGCCCCCAGTCCATAACTGAAACGATCGTATAAGGTGAGGGATATCGTTTCAGCTAGAATCGAGGTAGTACTGGTGGTATTTTTGGGTAAAGATTTTAACAGAGTTGTTTTGGCTTGATGAAGCGCACAAACTATAGAATATTAGAATCTAAGGAACACTGCATATGATTCGTGCGCTGTATGAAGCTAAAATACTTCTGTTAAAATTTATAACAAATTGGCGCAGCACAGTACTCACTCGTACTTGTTAATACTTGATACTAATTAAATTACCTATTATTGATAGTAAAGCACTTATTATTAACTGAAGAGGGCTCAAACACGTTCATATAATGTATCTTCATTATGCCTTTAATTTTTAAATTTCCAATAACAAAAAATTTAAAATTTATATGCCAAAACAAAATTATTAGATGTGATTTATATTATTTTTTTACATGCACTTACAAAATTTATCACTTTTTATTTTATTTTATATGAATCGTTAATTAAAAAATTAATGTCCATAATTTATTCATATCAATATATTTTTGCAAGCTCTCGATACCAATCGAAACAAAGTCGAAATATCATAATATTTTATATGTACATAGAAAAAATAATATAGATAAAATATAACGGTTTTATTTTAATATGGGCTTACAATTTTAAGACAAGGACGTAAAAATAAAAACATGATAGAAACACAAATAATAGTGACACTTTCTTATTAATTGAATTTTTTAGCAACGAACCTTTGTTTAAATTATTTTTTTGGGTAATACAACTTTGATAAAATTGTTTTTGCAGCGAACCTTCTGCTAATTTTGTTTTTGGTGATGATTTTTTTATAGTTTTTTTTTTTTCGCAGTGCTGTTTTTCTTCTCTGGTATATCCTTTGTAATTTCTTCTCTTCTCCTGAAAGTCGCAAGTATTGGATTACATGAGAAGTAGAATGGCATAATTATGTCCACAAATTAAAGAACACAGCACAATAGCAAGGAGAGAAATTAATATAGAATCAGACGAACTATTCTGAAATTTAAGTGTCAAAAATCTCAGTTACCAATCACGAAACCGAAATTACTATTATTATTATTTTTGGTCACGAAACTAAAATTTGAGAGCAATTTCAGCGATAAAGAGATAATTCACTTAATAGATAACATTTTTTATGCTCAAAACCAACAAATGATTTGACCTGTGGAAGGAGCTTAGGTTGTGCTCCACAAATACGAAGTGAAGTCTCATTAATAGAAGTGGAACAGAGGAGACAGGGTGGAACCTCCCCTCTGCACAATGAACTTACACCTCGAATCGGAAGTGAGTGATTTCGCCAAAAATCAACATAGCGCTAACTTATGTTCCTCTCCACACAATACTCGTTCACCTCCGCTCTCTCTCCAATTTTTCTCTTCTAAAGCAGGTGAAATCATCGGACAGCTACGGTCTGGGGTGAGGCTCCCCTCCACACAGTATTTCTCCCTTCCTCTCCCTCCGTGTATCCCCAATTGGAGCGAGGCCTTAGGTTACTTAGCATTCTGCCATAGAGAGAGAGAGGGGGGGGGGAGGGGTGCAAACCGCGCCTTGGATTTGATCGGAGTCAGAGAAAGAGAGGTGCGCTATGCGAGACTGGAGATGGAGAGGGGGAGTAAACTAGAATTTGGATCCCTGAAGTAAACCCAAAGTTTGAGTTTAGATCCGGATTGTTCGATCAGAAACCACATGCAGTGCATGACTGCGGGCTTCAAAGTAAAAAAAAAAAATGAAACCCAATTCAGAGGGGGGGGGGGGGATGGAAGGAAGAAGACATTGACACCCTGCTGAGAGAAATATTGTTTGAATTATATATTTGGAATAGTAAATAGCTATAATCGATAAAAAAAAATAGTGTTAACGGTGTGCTAATTAAGAGAAAATACAGGCAAGTGGGATCTCAAACGAATTGTTACAACATAGAGATAACATAAGTGGTGTCAATTTTGTCATTTTAAAACTATTTTTGTGAAAATATGAAAATGAAGCACTTTTCTCTATTTCTTCACACTTCCGAATAGTAACTGTTCCAACACTTATAGGGTACGCTTGGATGAACTCTAGAATAGCTACTGTTTAAGAACAGTGCTATTCAGAACAGTGAAAAAGTTATTTGGATTGCATATTTGGAATAGAGTCTGGAGGGAATAGCTATTGTTCTATCGCTATTCCATAAAAAATAGAGAATAACGACTATTCTATAGCTATTCCGAATAGCAAAAATATTATTTAAATACACATTATTCCAAAAATAACCTCTATCCTAAAATAACGGCTATTATTGACGCATCCAAACATACCCATGTAGCTATCCTCGAGCAAATTAATTAGCTCCTTGTTCTAGTAGAAAACTCTGACTAAATCACCCCACCCTTGCTGCATGGAACAATTGCTCAAAAGAACTGTAAGGCAAGTTCACTGTTTTCATGAAATAACTAAATGAGTTATGTAATTAATTAATATTTTAATAGCCAAGCGCGAGAAGGACAATTGTAAGAACTAGACTGTTCTTTTCTGTCCATGTTCCCTTCACACGTGCAATCAAGTTCGACTTGCCCATGATTTTTGCATCGTCGAACAATTAGAGTTAGACAAACGGTTAGTTCGGTTCAACCTGAAGTAAAATGATACTGAACCGAATCGATTAAACCTGTCAACCGATTAAGAACTGAACCAAGCAAACCGAAGTAAATTTCAATTTGTTCGGTTTAAACTAAAGTTAACTTATTGGTACCGTTATTAACGAAAATAATACATTGTTATACACAACAATTGAAGTTCGATTTGGTTTAATGAAATTATTATAACACTAATAAAATCAGAGTCGAACCCGGTCGGTTCGATTTAGTCGATTTTGAGATCCATTTCACCAGAATTATTCAAAATTTCAACCAAACCGATCCATTTAAACCAAACTGAAAAACCGATCTATTTAAACCGATTTTTTTATTCGATTAAAAACCGAACAAACTGAATCGTTTGAACACCCTACGAACAATCACAAAATGGAAATATTAGTTTATTCGGCTTCTCAGACAGTATTTCAAGGTCAATTACCATCAGAACTTGCATTGCTGGATATAGTTAATACCTCAACTTTGTCAGCGCTTTTGGAGTAATACTAAAACTTCCAATCCCAGATGTTTTAAAACACATGAGATATTCACAAAAAAAACGCACACGCAAGATAAAATAAATTCTTAGAACTGTAACTAACAAGCAGTTTGGAAAAAACCAGCCTTTGGTCTAGTGGTAAAGGCACATGGTTTTTATGTGGAAGGTCATGAGTTCGAAACTCAGATGGAGGAAATCATTTGTTATAATAACAAGGATATTAAATAGTCATGCCGAAGAAGGTGAATGATGCTGTGGACGAGTGGCTCCCGATTATTGAAGATACCATTCCTCTTGATCAGATCTGACCTCTGGATATCGTAGTGTATCAGCCTACTGGTGGATATGGTGCTGACAGTAAATCCCCTTAGTCTTACATGAAGAATGCTTAGCAATTTTGTCGCCTCTATATAGTTAGCCTTAGCCCTATCCTTAGTGGCTTAGTTACTTATAATCTAGCTTACTTTTGGTCATTAGCTGTAACTAGATCGGGGTTGATATATGGACTTTTAATAGATTTTTGGTGGTTTTTGGTTCTGCTTGGGTATGTAGTCGATTGTTCCTGCTTGACTTTGCTTTTGGATGTGGATGTAAGTGACATTCCTAATTGATACAAATGGGCATTAGCCTTTTTTGTTTTAAAAAAAAGTAGTTGGTTGGCTTGACCACCAACTTTACTAAAAAAAAAACAAGCAGTTTGAAATTTTTATTTTTTTTGTAATTATACACAAATACAAAATAAAAATATAGAGATAAAATTGTTCCTCATTTTTTTTTACTTAAATTGGTCAGTGCTTTCAAAGACAGAAACATAGAAGCATGGGGTTACCATAGATTACCTTGTTAATATGATTTCAGTGTTGCAGTAGTGGTTTCACCTTTTTTCGAGGTTTGAAATAATGTCGATTTTTTATTAATAAGAAAAAAAAACATCGATAATAAAATACGTTTCCGTAAGATCTCAAAATATAGAAGGAACATTATGGTTTACAACGTCTAGGACATTATAATTGCATGTTATGAACCATAACGTTCAGTTAATCTGATCGTTAGTTAAAAAAAAAATATGACTAACGATAGCTAATTAAAACACTGTAACTGAACGTTGTAGTTTATAACGTTTAGAGTCTGTTTAGTCGTAGAGTGGGAACGGGAATTAAAATTTGTAAACTAACAAAACACTGTGTGCGTGGAATTGTTTCCATGAAGTCTGAGTGAATTTTTTTCTCATGCGCATAGTAACAGCCGAACATGCCTCTAGTGGTTTTTTCATTCGGTTCGAATGTGAAAAAAGTGTGGATTATAAAACAATAAGGCCCTGTTCGGATGCCTTCTCGCACTGGAAATGAAAATATAAATTTAACTAATTTCCACTGTGTGCGTGGGAAAAAAAAATTCAATTGAACTGAATATTTTTTTTCCCAGGAACACAATAAGCTCACCGAACAGGGCCTAAAGGAATTAGAATAGTGCAAAAGCGCGTTGCAAGTGTCAAATTCTAATTAGATCATGCACAAAAATATTACAAATAATTAGATTACGCATAGTCAAATTCTAATTCTTAAAAACAATAAAGGAGTTGAGCTTTTTCAGTAAATAAAAAAAAAAACTGCATTGTGTATTAGAATCAAAGCGAAAAAAAAATATATATTGTGGCTGGACGTTATAAACTATAACGTCCAGCTACAATATTTTTGTTTAATTAGCGATTGAATTATTTAGACATTATGGTTATAACAACTACAATGTCTGGACTTTATAAATCAAAACGTTCTTTCAATATTTCGAAATCTCACCAAACCGTGCCTCATTATCAATTTTTTTTTTCTACTAATAAAAAAATCGGGAAATAAGGGCCAGAACTATGAAAGGAAAGGAACTTCCTATTTCAATTTTATATACTTTTTGTAACATTCTTTAAGTTGCTTTGCCTGTTTTGTCTTATCAATTTCTTAATTTTCTTTTCGTTTACAGTGACCATTTTCTATCTATCAAGAGTAAATGGTAATAAATCTTAATTAAATATAAAAAACGAGGAACAAATTAATAAATGCATAAAAAGGAGGTCTATAGTTTTTCATTTTTTTAAAATAAGAGTTCCTCTCAGTCTCGGCATTTATTTATTTATTTTTAAACGCTTTCTATGGAATACATGTGCGCGTTAAAATAACTAATTATTCATATAAAAATACGGTCAGAGCCAAGAATTTTTTTAGAAACCATAATTAATTATTTTTTATGAAACCAATATGATTAATTGTTTTTTTTACAAAAACCATAAGAATCGGATTGTCATCTCGGTCTGAACTTTTTTTTTTCAGGATCGAAATGACAATTTGGTACGAGGTGGTTTCACAGATTTTCAGAAAAAATAATGTAGTCTTCGGTGTAACACCCACGGACTAAGATGCCATTTCGACCCAATATTTTTAGTACGGACCAAAATGGCAACTTGGTCCAAACTTTTTTTTTTTTTTTTTTCAAAAATATACAAATATATGTGATTAGAATAAAAAATAAATGAGTTTTGAGAGTTGAAAAAAAAAAAAACTTGTTCGGGTGGAAAAAAAAGAGGAAGAAAGGAAAAAGAAAAGAAGAGAAAAGAGAGACAATTGATTTTTAGGTGAAAAAAAATAATGTAGTGGGACTGAAAATGCCATTTTGGTTCCAATAATTTTTAGATTTTCTGTGGTTATTGGATTGAAAATTTGTGAAACCAATTTGCACCGAATTGCTATTTCGATCCGGAAAAAAAAAGTTCGGACTGAAATGACAATTTAGTTCTTATGATTTTTATAAAAACGAAACTAATCACATTGAATTGGTACATTTATTTTTTAATTATGGTTTATGAAAAAAATTCCAGAGCCAAGGCATAATTTGGCGGGAACAGTCCAAGAGAGTTTTGGCGGGAACGAGACCAACTCGGGTGGCGGGAAATCCCCGTCTACCTCTTAAAACCTTTCTGCTCCTCACGCAAGAACACATCAATTTTAGAGAGAAAAACAAAGAGGTAATCGGGTACACGGCGCATCTCCTAAAACCCTTTTTTCTAGGGAGATATATAGAGAGGGAGTGATGGGTGGGCCACAGTATGATCTGCTGATGAATCCTCTAGGAGCAGTGCGACAGACCTTCGAGTCGGCCGTGGCGTCATCTCAGCCGTCCGATACTGATCCGACGGCTGTTTACAGGGGTAAAGATTGGGGAATCGTGGATCTTCTCAACCAGTTCCTCTTCGATCAAGGCGGCCTCGCACAGGTAATCGTTGAAATTTGGTATATCATTTTCCGAATGCAACCCTGTTAAGTGAAATATTAATATACATGCCCCCATCGCCGATCATTGTTCAGATATTCTGCGCATTCTTTTTCCTGTCGTTCCTTTCATTGAATGCGACAGAACTTGTTTTATTGCACGCAAATCATTCAGAGTGAGGTATTTGTTGAAATATCTTCTGAGGTACGTAAGCAACCGAGGCTTTTCTGAAAATGTGTCTTGTTAAATTATTTTCAGGTGCCAATTCTAGATGCATCAAGTCAGAAATGGATGCAACCAAACACACTTGTTCGATTTAGAGGAATGGTACAAGATATGCTTGGAAATGAATTCTACATTGGCGCCTTCAAGGTAGCATCGTCTTTATAGTAAACTTAATATTTTGAACAAAGTTCTGGGAAGTGCATACTTTTACATTTTTAGGGGCCTTGTTTTGTGCAGAGGAGCAGGGAGGAACCCCTTGAATTTTGAATTTTTATGGTGATCTATAGGCCCGGACCAGCATTGCCTCCCTCCCCCTTGGAATTTGATTTCCTCTCTATAGAATTCTGATTTGCAATTATGGTTAAATTTAGGGTTTATTTAGGATAAATTAGGATTAGAAGTTAATGAATTGGAAATTAGAAGCCAGAGCATTGCTTTTTATCTAGTGTCCGATTAGCTAATGAGTTTGAATCTGATTAGCTATTTAAACTGATGCACTATTTTCTTGCCCCCCGTGACAAAAATCCTGAATCCGCCTCTGTTTGAGTATGCTTGGAATTTAATGGCTAAAATATGTCAAAACAGTGAATCAAAGAGATAAATACGTGGTAATTATCAATTATGTCTTATACAGCTGATACCTCAATATTAACTGTAGTCTTTATATTATAAATTCTCATAGCTTGTTTTACTTCATTTCTCTGGTGCATAGGATGGCTGTACATGGAGAACAAACAAATTCATGGATTTCTCACAATTTTCTGCGCCACCAGTCTCTGAAACAACACTTTGGGAACGCCACCTCTTACACTGCATCCCTGTATGTATACTTTAAAACATTTTTGTTTGTAGTACTGCTAGAATGAGAAGGTTTTCCATTGCAATCGTAAAATATTTTTAGTACATAATTTGCACCGAGCTGTACTTTGGCCATGACATGTACTAGTCGTGGAATTGGTAATAATCATTTTCTGATATTTCACATCCTTCTTTCTCTTGCTTACAATTCAACTGTTTTTATTTTTTTTGAGTTGATTTTGATCTTCAAGATTGTCTACTTTCTTCCTTGGAATTTTTTAGGCAACGCTATAGTATATGTGTGGATTAATTTGCACTGGTATTTCAGTTAACCCCTTTGGCATACACTTTTTAATATGTACATTGGTATAACAGGTCCCGGGTCAGAATTCATGGGCAACTGAGTCAACTCCTTATCCACTTAAAAGAAGTATTTCAAACGAGATGACATGTCATCATGGAGAGAAACGAAGGAGGGATGACAATCCCAATATAATTTGTGTAATCTCCATTTTCTTTTAGTTAATAAAGCTATTTTTCTGTATGTCATTGTCCCAATTTTACTTTTGGGGTTCTGACAGATTGGGTTTTGGAAATTTTAAGCAGTTTTACATCCAAGATGGTATTTTACTGGTATGGACAATGATGTTAGCATCTATTAATTCTCATGCAATGAGAAAACCTTTTTAGACATGCTCTACACTCGGGCCCTGTGGAAAATGTTTAATACACAATTGATCCACATAATCTGTATGCTATCTTAACTTTTATTTTTAATTTGATCTCATGAAGAAATAAAAATCTGTCTATGTAGGACTCTGATTGCTCTGATGAAGGCTCCTCTTTATCAAATAAGAAACAGGTAATTAAGAAAAAATCCTTAATATAAATCCTTTTTTTTGGTAATTGGGGCAACCAAGGTGCCAGATTTATTTATTTATTTATTTGTTGTCAACTTCTGCTTCCTGCAAAAACATAGACTATAGTGTATAAACAAAAGATTGGTTCTGGTACAAGGCTGGCACATACAGAATACTACTGATTCAGCTGTTTTTGTAACATGCAGAAAGATTTTGGATCAGCTAGTCGTCATAGAATAGCAGAGATAAACTATGGGTCTAGCTTTCCTACCAGTTCCTTCTCGTGTCTTGTAAAGGTAGAGACTAATTTTGAATTACTTCATTATTAGTAGAGAGAATGCTCTCTACATTGCTCTTTACTGGGATTATTACTATATAATGCTTTCTAAATTACTCTTTCCTTCGGTTAATATGCGAAGGATGATAAAAACTTGGCTTCTTTTCTTTACAGGTCTATGACATGCCTGAAAGCCAGTTCAAATTAAACGAAGTGGTAGAGTTCATAGGAATTTACACTTTTGAGCCTGAGTTTATTGCAAGTAACAATAAGGAGGATGTTGATGATGATATGATGTTCGATTTTATGGATGATGTGGCAACTCATCTACCGCCTAGCAAGGTATGTAGCTATTTTCTATTTGCTCCATTTTTCGGATAGAATCACTCAACAATCTTTAATGTTTCTCAAAATTGACTTATTGGGTAAAAACATATATTAAAGCTGGAAACTTAGCTGGACAGGACACCTGAGTAGCTTACTTGCCAAAATTTTCCTTTATATAACCCAAGTACAATTTTATAATCCATCAAAAGCATCAGATATACAACTTTTTGAAAATCCAAGTTGTGGATTGAAGGTAAATCAAATCTGTCATGATTTTTATATATATGGGTTATCAAATTATATGTTAGACTATCAATTTTGAGTTCAATTTTAGTGCTGATGGTTGTCAAGGAATCGTAACCATTCAATTATGGCCCTCAAAAGTCGTTCAGTCGTGACCTTTTATCTTCGACCTCTAAATTTGTAAAAAAGAAGCGCTTGTCCTCTGAACTTAGCGAATGTTGATGAGGTCATACCAACTTGCAGCCTTTGCTTTTGCCGGTGACCTTGTTTGTGTAATTATATGATGGTTAATTCAAAGTATAAGAAAAAATGAAAAAAAAATTATGTTCAGGCTTCAAAAAAAGTTTCTATTTTCAGGTGCCACGTATTCATTGTTTGGTATCCCGAAAGTTGTCTACGTCGGATCTTATCTCAAATTCTCCTGCCTTCGAGGTAAAAGTGTTCTTCACTCTTTTAATTTATAGTGAGCATAATAATTGAATAGGAGCTGGGAACCATTCAGTCAGGTATTGTAACCTATGAAGTAGCATCTGCACCATACCAGAATATCTCCTTTTAATTTGTGGGCTGTTGTGAAGAAGCTACATGACGGTTAACCACAAGTTCTTTTTTTGGCTGCTGTTTTTCCCTTGTTGGTGCTGGATACTGCATAATTCAAGCAAGTTTGGTGCAAGTCAGAAAAAGTTGTGGATAATTGAAGCTCAATTGTGTGATTGAAGATAATTTGAATGGTCATTGGTTAATTAGGGATTGGTTGTACATATTTGCATCTTGAATATTAATCCTTGGTTTATTTTATCGTGCTATAGGGATTAGCAAGTCTAACCTTTACATCCTGCTATATAATTTCTTGAAGAAACATTTAGAAGGAACTTCCTCAATTTTTTTGTGGGGTTATTGCAGCCTTTACCGAACATAATGAGAGGAATTAGAGATTCATTGGTTTCTTATCTAAGCTGTACACTGGGAAATGATGTTTTAGCAGCACAATGCCTTCTCTTGCATCTCCTTTCCAAAGTACACCTTCGTCACTCTCTCTCTCTCTCTTTTAATTATTTATTCCTTATTATTGAATGGACTAGTTTTCTTCCCTCCTAACAAATGTATTAAGCAAATTTGACAGAAATTGTCAACTTCTGCACCCTTCAGACCTACCTTTTGTAATTAAATGAGCTGTGTTGCTTTTGCTTTGGCCTTTCTTTTGCCAATAGCGGAATAACTTTGACACTTTCCTTTCTCTACCTTTCTGGCAGTCAAATTGGTGTGCAGTACTATTGAAATCCTTGTCTTTACCAATGGGTGCTATATGATTAGTATAGGAACTGACAACTGAAAATCTTACAAATGGCATTGCAATTATCGTATCAATATTTCTCCATTCTGTATGCTGATCATCACTTTGTGGTACTCTTTGAGTTTGTGCAGTTACGTACCAAATCTGATGTGGCATCAGTAGGTCGATTGTCGTTAAATCTCACTGGGTTTACACAAGAAACTACCTCCATTTTTGGGCACCAACTACACAAAGTGATAAAGGCCCTTTTGCCCTACTCACATACAATGCCTCTTACAATAGAGTACCTCAACACGGCTATGCTTCAACCCAAGAAAGACAACCAGACTGGAAGGTATACATTCTTTTTCCTTTCTATTTTTAGCTGCCTTTTTGTGGACCAGGTTTTGGTAGGAAATGTACCATGGTCTGTGGAGGTATCTTCTCATCATGTCAGTGTCGTATTCAGTACTAATTGTTTCAGTCATGCAAACAATCATCTTATGTGTACTAAGTGCACCACTAATGTTTTGAATAAGCCGTAGTCAGTACTGCTATAAGCATATCCATATCAGTAATGCATGTTGATCCCGGTCATCCTTGTATACATGTGGTCATGGGAGTTGTTTGAACCAATGTGGATCAACACTGCAAACACAATCCAATTTTAATACACTAGTTATTGAAATACATTTAGTAAGGAACATTACATTTCGATAACAAAAACGTTTATCAGGTTAGAGATGGGAGTCCTACAGCTGGCAATTGGGACCCACCTGACATTTGATGAGACTGTCATGCAATCTGGCACACTAAACTCTAAAGGAGTAGAGAATGTTCTGTTGCTCAAGCATTTAATGGAACATCAGACGGTAAACTTTCCTTTTACCCCTTTCTCTTCCACAAAATGTGAAAACCCTGTTTGAGTTCATACTCTGAAAATGATCTAATCCTCTGAATTGAGAAGCATACTGTATTTCCGTAAGTTGAACTCTACAAGCGTACAATTTCTCCTTATTGCAGGTAGAGTATGACTTCCAATTTTATAAATTGGAGATGGCAGCAGAAGTGCAGTGTCTGATTATATCAGAGGCCAAGTCGAACATATTACCAGCTGATCTAGTAGTTCCAGTGTGTCCTTCGTCCGTAACTCCAGTTACTGCAAGTGAGGAGCAGCTTCATGCATGGAGGTGGTACTTGGCAACTGTCAGGTCTCTACCCCACTTGACTGATACCAGTATTTGTGAGGTAAAGTCACATTTTAGTACAGTTGCCTCCATCAATGCGCTGCTATGTGAATATGTTTAAATTAAGCACCTATTAGTCCAATTTTCCTCAGTTTTTAGAAGTGTGTAATTCAACACTTCTAATGGCAAGATAAAATAAAAAAGAACAGAATGAAAAAACATAAAAAAAGGCTTAAATAGTGTACCTATTCCATAGAAGTGGGTACATGTTTGTATATACTGTGCTTGATCTGACAGGTACTGTACATCAGTGGTATGTTTTGTGTTGAGCAAGCTGATTTAATTGCTTCCAGCAACCCATGGCCTCCGTAGTGTTTAATTTGTATAATAATTGACTCTTTTATTTGGCTATTGTAGATGTTACAAAATGAAATGGTAGATGCAATGCGTAAAGACAGGAGCCTTGGTTGTGCTGATCTTAGCAGGTTTGTCCCTCATTTGTGTTTATATTCAGTAATTAATATCCCGTCAAATTTATCCCCTTTTTCATAAGATTTTTTTTGGGATGTCTTAGATGGCTGACAATGGCGCAATTAATGGCTGCAAGCTTTGGAGAAAAAATTCTTTCTGTGGAGCATTGGCAAATGGTGAAGGAGATAGAAAGACTTAGAAAAGAAAGGTCATAAAATTTGATAATGGGTTTTGAACGAGAAGGCTTTTAATGTTGTCATCATGTGCATAAGAGAACTTTGATTAATGTTATTTTATGTCAACACTTTGCTGTAGTTTATATGCAAGTTGTAACTAGGATTTCGTTCTAATTTGAATGCCTTGCTCTTATCCCTGTTGAATATTTTTTTTGTATTTGATCGCTGCTAGAGCAGATGGAATTTTGGGATGATAAATTTACAGAAGGATAAACAGTGAAGACAGCAGCCTGATAGGTGGCACTATATACGGTTTACTAACATGGAACTAATGATACATAGGTAGGGGTGAAAACGGTATGGATAATATATGAGCTGTATTTGATTTGTATTTGAAAACTTAGATGTGGATATTTGACATTTGAATATCTGTGTGGATAAGAAATTAGGAATACTGGTTTTACGTTTCAATTATTTGTATCCGAATAGATATATATCGTATATTTTAATATATATTATGAAAAATTTATATTATTCATCATTATAATTAGATAAATATTATGAACTTTAATACTTTTAATATTATTTTAATAAATATTTGATTTGATCTGGATCTGTATCTGTATCCGCCTGATATGTCTGATATCTGCTCTGTATCCGTATTTGGAAAAAAAATAAAATATGAATATGATTTTACTACTAGCCGCTCTGTTAACATAGGAGTTGGAGAGCACAAAAAATATGTTTACAAAATATGTAAAATAAAAAGGAAAGCTACAAAAAGTTATTCAGGTGCAGTCATCAGGAAACGGGACCTCTACGTAGTATACACAACAGCACGAGTCCAAATTCAAGTTTAAAATGAATGATGTTTGGTTTATCTTTTGCTTTTTATTTACTTATTTCATCGATGTTTGAGTGAACTCCAATACTCTTATCTTGCTAGATTTTAGTTAATCTGAGCTTAGGAGAAAAATTGCCAATTACAAATATTAACTTTCTACATGAAACATCGCATCAAAAAGTTCAAAACATCCTTTATTCGCTGATAACTTTGTTTTGGGAAGTATTTTTCATTCAACAATATCACACGGAAAACACAGCCTCTCCATCATATTGCACGATTTTTTTAATTAATCGGAAATAAAATAAAGAAACGATTTGACGAAATTTCGATATATAGGTAGGACGAGACAATTTATCATATCCCACAAATTCATATACTATATTACCGAAATAACAATCTGACTTCGAGTACGTAAAAATCCAAAATTCTTCTTATTTGTCTTTCTTGGACCAAATTTTCTGATATTATTCAGTTTTCCTATCAATTATCTATTAAATACTAAACTTGCTTTTCTATTGGTTGTTAGTGCAGTTTGCTGGACTATATAGAAACACAGGAACGAACTTTGCTTTACCATAGGTATAGTTAAAACTCTGAAACAAGTTATATTTCTAATCCTCTCTTTAATTCACTATTGGACATGTCATGTGTAGCCAAGGATTCAGGCTAAAACACCTCTCTGGCTTCCTACAGATTCTGATGCGATATCGATTAGCATTTTGCAGCTGGCTTCTCCAATGAGTCATGATGGGACACTACTCTCATCAATGCCTAGAAGACTGACATAATTTTCTGCTTCTTATTATTTTGTTAGCACTTGTTTCAGCCCTGTTGAGTGGCTTTTTGTAGTGTGGAGTATCACTAGGATATGTCGCTATTATGATTTTCCTTTGCTGTTTGGGATTGTGCCCTTAAGTGGCTTTGGTTATTTTGGCAGACATAATCTCAGTTTCTTAATGAAACGGGCTTTAGCCTTTTAACCAAAAAAATTCCTCTTATTTGTGAGACAGGGAAAAATTATCAACGGGCTTTAGCCTTTTAACCAAAAAAATTCCTCTTATTTGTGAGACGGGAAAAATTATCCCGTCCTAATTATATTTCAAAATCTCCGCAGATTGATATCCATCTCCGATATTTTATTTTTATATTTTTTATTAATGAAAAAATCGATCATATTGCTCCCAGCGGCTGAAAGTGTCAACTATGACATCTTTTGCAAACTAAAACAATAAAATTTAGAATACAAGTTGAAATTAAATTATCCGGTGTTTATAAGTTATAAAATATTTGTATAAACTACAAAGTTACATGTTGGAAACTCGATTTTTAATTGTTTTATGAACATCTAAAATTAAAAGGCCCGACTTAGTCCTTATTTAAAAAAAAAAATACAAGTTGCCCAAAATGTGTGGTATGCAGAATCACATAATTATGGGACGCATACGAAGAAGTATGTAATATTTAAATAATTTAGAGATAAGCTATGGTGAGTTACGAAATAAGAATCTTGTTTTACTTCACGCTTATATTTTTATTTTCAAAGACCAAATAGTCAATCCGAATGCTCAACAATATATTTATATTGAAATGTGCTTGGAGACCAAATTTTACATTTTTTAGAATTTTTTTGCTATTTTTTTCTAAATATTTTAAAATAATTATTTTTAATGGTTCTGAACCATTCAAAAACAATGGTTTTCTACCAATCTTAAAAAATAGAAAAAAAATTTCAAAAAAATATAAAATTTAGTCTCCAAGCATATTTTAATATGGAAATCTTGTTGAGCAGTTCGGATCGACTATTTAGTATTTGAAAATGGAGATATGAACGTGAAGTAAAACAAGATTCTTACTTCGCAACCCACCAGAACTCATCTCAATAATTTAGGATGTGCTCCAATATAGGGGAAAAGACGTTCATTAAAGGAAAGAAAGGGAGAGAAGGTGAAGACCGACCAGACCGTGATTGTCCGGATTTCATCACCTGCTCCAGAAGCGGAGAAGCGACGAGAGAGCGGAGGGGAACGAAAGAAAACTGACACTGTTCGGAGGTGAACGCGTTGTGTAATTTGCTGAATTTTGTTACTCCCAAATCGGAGTGTAAGAAATACTGTTTAAAGATGAACGATCGCTGATCATCTTCCTCTCCGTTCCTTCTCCTTCCTTTCCGCGCAGGTTTTCTGAAGCACAGCCTTAGGAAAAATATAAATATATAACTTATGTTGAATCAATAAACATAAGCCAATCTCAGTCTATAAATGATAAATCAACATGAACTCACGATAAGTTAACAATTTTCGTCGGGTGCAGAATATTCCGAATTCATTTATTTTTGTTTAGATCTGAACCGTCAGTCAGGAATCAGGATCAGTACGAATATCAAAGGAGTTTCGTGCATTCCAGACCGAATATTCCTGGCTCGACGGAACGAATAAGAATTTTCAGATTTTGTAGGGACACGCTTCGAAAAATAAACTTCCTCAAAGTACTGACAACAGAGAACAGACGTCCTAGGTCCGATGGGAATCAACACCGATCCTCTGCATTAACTCAAAAGGAAATCTTTTGAGTTAATCTATCTGAACCGTTTGATTATAACACAGGTATCTTTAATATTAGTGCGGATCTAGTCCACGCGGATCGTAATTCAAATTGAACGTTCTAGATGCATTAACTCAAAAGATTTCCTTTTAAGTTAATGCAGAGGATACGTATTCGACGGGAATGGGACCTACTTTGAAGAAGGCAGGAAGCCAGTAACTCCAGGAGTGCGTATCCTCTGAGATATCTCAATTTTTGCGTGACCGACGTGTCCGGTTCCTATTTGGGAAAACGTACGGGGCCAGTATTGTTTGAGATTTGAGATTCGTGCAGAACGTATTTGAACGATTGAGATATTCCAAAAAGTCACGCAAAGTTTGAGATATCTCAGAGAATGCGAATTCGTAACTCCAGTAGTCCAGTTGATCAATTACACTCGAGTCACTATAATTTCAAGGGTCATATAAGCATTTTACATTATCACAGGGGGTTACTATGAAAGAATCGCCTATAATATAGCTTCCCGACCACAGTTTTACCGGAGAAGAAACTTTTCTCACGGTACGGTACCCATTTTCTTCAGTTCTCTCGCTCCTTCCTCTAAAATCCAGCCATGAACCCTAGTTTGAGCATGAGAAGTACGTCCTCCTTCTCCCCTCCCTTCTCTACGGCTCGGCCTCCTCTTCCGTCCACGCGCCTCCCCTCTCACCTGTGTTTATCGGTAATTTCTCTCTATCTTCCCTTCTTTTTGCAAATTTCTCGGGTTTCTTTTGTAGGGAATCGAAGAAATACGATGCGCAAGGATAAAATGATCGTTCTTTTGGTGGAGTAATCAATAGCTACGATTTTACGATATTGTATAGCAGTATTTTTCAAATGACAAGCTCAAATAATTCTTTTAATTCGGTGGTTTTCGATTTAAGTAAGTTCAAGTAGAGGAAGAATTATTGAAACTAGACGCTGTAATTAACAACATTGTATTTGGGGCATTTTGAGATTGTCCTTGCTATGATTTTTTTAACAAACCTTTTTGTTTTAGAAATGGAAGTGTATAAGTGTGGGAAGGAGGAAATTGGTGGTGAGAAATGCTTTATCAGGAGGTCAAGAGGGAGAAAACGGAGCTGATGGTTTTTCTTCCTTGCCTAATAATATATTCAGCCAAGAGGTGACTAAGTTGATGTTTCTTCTTATGTTTATTTAGTCTAGTTGTTGCTAACTTGATTTCTGTATCAATCCTATGCTATTGACAACATTTCATTGTCAAATGTAAGGTTTTAGATGCTTGGACGCTATTTAAGCATAAAATTGTTTGATTAAAAATTGAGCCAAGTGTTTTTATGGAAAGGGAAAGAAAAAGGGATATCGAGTTTGAGTTGGCTGCTTTGAGTAATTGGAATTTTGAGTTTCTATATTGCAAGGCTGCCTAATTTTTTCATGCCAGTAATCTTTTCTATGGTTTGTTAATAGGCAATTGGCGCTGAATATGGAGAAGGGTTTGAGACGTTTCGCACGGATGGCCCGTTAAAGGTTGATGTGGTAAGTAAAACATTACACTTATGACCCAACTTTGTGTACCTTGTGAAGTCTAACAGCATTAAATTCACCTCCAAATGCCTTTATTTTTTTGATGGTTTGGTCTTTTCAATTACCTGTGGTCTATGAAGACCAGATTCGATGGAGTGTTTTTAAGATGGCTTTGCTTCGTGATTTTCGTTTTGACAAGAAATGTGAGCTTGTGCAGTTTTGGAGTGACTGGTAGAGTTTTAACTAAAAAAATTAATGGAGATACTTTTGAGAGGTGCTTTTACTAATGTGGGAATTTGTGTTTTCCTTCACAGGATTATCTGAACAACAAATTGCAACAATGCTTCCTTCAGAAAATAAGACATACCATGAAGCCTGATGAAGCATTTGGTCTCATTTTTTCATGGGATAATGTAGTTGTAAGTTTTATTATTTTTTTACTCCAAAAGTTAATGTGCTTGTTCTTGCCTTGTATAAATGGCACTCAAAGAAGTTCCTGTTTTTGTTTTGCATACAAGATGGTCCCTGGTACATGATCATTCTTTTTAATTTATTTTCCAATATGTTTCCAGTCATTTAATTTTTTTTTATTGTATCTCTTTCTAGGTGGATACACATTCTGTAAAGCTAGCAGCTTGGAGGCAGCTTGCTTCTGAGGAAGGTACTCTTTCAGAACAATGTACCGAATAATTTTTTAGGGTATGATTGCCAATACTGGTACTTCACAAGACACTGCTGCAATTTTGTATACTGATCCTTAATTATTATTTTACTCCTTGAGTTTTAGTCCAAACAGTAATAGTTTCCTGTAATCTGTGATTTTCTTCGGAGGGCTTTATTTTAGTGATGAATTAATTTCATGGGCAGGGAAAGAAATGCCAAACAGCGAGCACTTGCAAAGGAATATGCTTAGGTTTTCAGCTGATCATGTTCTTGCAAAGGTTAACTTTAAATTGTTTTGTAATCGAAGTGTAATTCTTATCAAAAGCATACCCAAGAAAATGAATCAAGTTCCCTCTTGTTTTGCAATATTTTTTTTATGTAATGGCCTGTTCGTGTGTTGCATTGTTCATTTGCCAAACCAGCAAGTTGTTATTATTTTGGTATAAAAGTATGATCTTTTTTCTTTTTGGGGGGGGTTTCTCAGGTTTTATTTTGGGCAAAGGAAGAAACCGAAATTGAAAGGTTAAAGTCACGACTCTCCGAGTTTTACTATGAAAACCTTCAAAAGGTTAATACTTTTTTCCTTCTTGTATTCTATCTTATTAGTAATTTACATTTGATTACAAATATGTAATGCTGATTATCTGCTTTCTTTTATTTTGCTTAATTTTGTTTTTATAGGTTGATGTACCAGTGAAGGGATTAAAAGAGTGGCTTGATGCTGTGTATACAGCTCGCATACCATGTGCGGTTGTATCCTGTCTAGACAGGAGATACATGGTAGAAGCTTTACAAAGAATGGGTCTGATGAAATATTTTGGGGTACTTACTTGCATGCCATAATTTTGCACATGTGCCATTTTGTTACCAGTGTCTGTAAAACTTAGTTAAGCCACAAGAACTTCAAGAATAAAGCAATAAAACACAAAAGATGATATTGACCTAGTAAGTACTGTAACATATCAGTGCTTTGCCAGATGATACTGAGGTGAGACTCCAGATCACAAAAATTCTCTTGAAATTTGTATCAATGGATTATCAACTTTTAGTTTCAGCTGTGGCTTGTAATTTCATTTTTTTTTCTATTAAATTACATTTTCGTTTTTTACCAAGTATCTTTTTGTTTGTGAAGGCAATTGTAACTCAGGAAGATGGGATGGAATCTATAGCTCATAGATTCCTCTCAGCTGCTGTCAAGGTGCGTTTTTTTTATTTTTTTATTTCTTGTACAAAATACATTATACCTTCTCTGTGTCAGTACCCCTCAAATCTCTTAACGGTACAAGTAGGAGCCCTTTTGCAATCAGGATGCTGAACAGTTTAAAAGCTCCATAAAGCGCACACAACACGAGTCCATGTGAATTAGCAGTCACAAAAAAAAAAGTTTCTCCACTGGTAAAACCACAGGTGAAAAAAAAAAACCTTCTTACAAAAGGATTGCAATGTTTAATTTTTTGGGTGCAGTTGGATAGAAAGCCGTCAAAATGTGTAGTATTTGAAGATGACCTTAGAGGAATTACAGCCGCACATAATTGCACTATGATGGCTGTGGCATTAATTGGAGCTCATCGTGCGTACGTATATATCTAATTGTTTTCAAAATTTATTTGCACATTCGGGCTGTTATTTTTAAAAAGTTTATGCACTTACTGGGATTATTTAAAGAAAAAAGGTCATTGCCCTCAAACAAAGTCTTATTTATTCCAAAAATATCCAACTACTCTCAGTTCCTTGTACCTTACAGCTAAACAAACAGAAAGGTGGGGTAATTTGGGTATAATTTAAAATGATTTCAGAAGCGGTATTGAGAGGATTTTGTGGGCACGGAGGACTGATTGGTTCTTATTATTTAACATGGTATTCGAGGCTGATGCTTTCCTGAATTTGAAGGGAAAAAAAAACATATGTAATCGTATTGTGTTTCTTATGTGACAGGTACGAATTGGAACAAGCCGACTTAGCTGTGGCTAAATATAGTGAATTATCTGTGATAAATCTCAGAAGATTATTTGCATCTAGGGGAACAAAATTCATGGATTTACAAAAGAAAATTATAGATAAGTCGCCTCCTAAGAGGAAGCTCACAATGGACACTATATAATCAGTTTTTTTTTTTTCTTCTTAATTTTCTTTTTCTTCTCTCATGATGTGTACATAAAGTTAGTGTAGCACTGAGTTGTGTTGCATTTTTACCTTGATATCATTGTGCATAATAATGTTTGTGTTAATAAAATGATTTAGCAACACATTTAGCAACCTCGTCGAGCTGTGCACGAGATAACTGTAAATATATTTTACCTTTTGGGTGGAATTTTGGTTCACTACAAGTAACTGAACCTGAATGTAATTGTTCCAACACCCTGCAGGATTCATTTATATTTTTCTTCACAGTTCAATACTAGTAAAGAGGATTTAGAGCAGCATGTCCTGATCCAATATGGATTATTCTTGTTCTTGGAATAAATAAATACAGAATTAATACTTAAAAGTGTTAAAAAGGTCATAGTACTGTCGTTATTTAAAGATTGAGAGTTTGAGCTCCGCTTACGATTTTGTAGTCTTTGCTAAGCTTACAAAATAAAATAAAATAATACTTGAAAGTTGCCATGAATGACCTGAGGCCAAATTCCAACGAGTATGCAAATGGATCCCAAATATGATTTCACAAAGAAAGGTACGTATATTTCAGAAATATAAACCTACATGAAATGTTTTGGGTCTCAGGCATTACTTGAAAATAGTGCTGTAAAAAACGGTTTTAGTGGTGGATTAATTGTCTGTTTAATCATTAACGGAGGCAAAATCGTTACGAATGCACTAATCAGAGGTCTGTTAACGGATTTTTTCGATTAATCGGCCAATTTTTTTGGTTTAATCGTCTGTTTAGTCTCATTTATTCCCATAAATATTATTTTCATATTTTTTGTGTGACTGTGTGTGATAATAAGTTTCATATATTATGTATTGTAGTTTGATTTGTACTTGGATATATATCTAATATTTTTTTATATATGTTTTTTCATCTTATTTTGAAATTGATTAATCTTTCTATTATTTATATAGCATATTTTTGCCCGGAATTTTTATTAATCGAAATTAAATTAAAAAAAATTCAAAAAAGAGGAGAGAATCTGAAAATTTTCGAATATAAGTAAGACGAGATAATTTATCCCGTCCATGTTAATGAAAATTTCATTCCAAATTTATCATTAACTAACTCAAACTAAGCAACTAAGCAAAAAAAAACAGAGACGATATTAATAGTCCCTTCCGTGAAAAAAAAAAAAAAATGCAGGGACGGGAGAATGGCACATAATATCTGTCCATCTCCATTAATAATGCTGTGGACTTGAGTCTTTCAAATCAAGAATAAAGTGAAGGCAGGGACAAACATAATTGAGAAATACTATGTGGCATACTACGTGGCATTCTCATGACAATTGACAAACATAATTCGGTGAATGCCACATAGTGCGCTCTGTTCACATATAATTTTTGGTCATGCACCGTCCCTGCCTTTCTTCTTCTTGTTATTTTTTTTTGGGTCAAGGACGGGCGAATCATACCGTCTCTCTAATTTTTTTTACTGCTTAGTTTTGAATTAGTTAATGATAAGTTTGAAACGGGATTTTCATTAACAGAGACGGAATAAATTTATTTGTTCTACTTAAATTTCAAAAAATTTCATATTCTCTCCTCCTTTTCGATATTTTTTTATTTAATTTCGATTAACAAAAATTTCGGTATTTTTTCTTACTTATTGATGTAATTTTTCAATTAGCACAACATGTTTTTATATGCAATTTAGTTGTTGTCATAAACTAAATTTCGTGATTTTATGTTGGAATGTCGGATTTCTTTCAAATAATATGTTATTAGTATTTGTCGAATTTATTTTTGCATTAAATAAATGTGTTACTTACACATGTAAAGTGCATATGTGTTGTTAAGAAGAAATAAGCGTAGTGTCATGTTATAATAATATAACTAAGTTAAATTAAGTTTATTTGATAAATATGATGAGTTAAATAAATTATGAATATATACATATAATTTTAATGAAAACGATTAATCGACCGCATAATTTCAATTAATTAGTCGCATACCGATTAATTGTTTGATGGTTTCTGTTTGTCTAACAAACACATACCGTTATTTACAACACTGCTTGAAAGTACACGGGCATGGAGTATACACCTTTGAGGGAATCTAGGGTACTGCATTAATGGTTATAAGAATTAGCTGTTGAAAATATAATTTTGCTCCTGGAACATTAGCTTTGCACACTGAAGCGCAAATATTGGTGCTCTTGAAAAAAATGTGAGAGCACTATTTATTTCTGGCGCATATTGCGACATAGCTCACAGCAATACATTAAGAAATGCAGAGGTTAGCTAGAGTTCTAAATTCGTGCCGTGCCGTGCCGTGTCGTGCCAAACACGGCTTGGCACGGCACGGCACGGCACGATTATTATTTTATTATTTTTACCGTGCCGTGCCAAAAATTGGAAGAGGTCGGCACGGCACAGTTAAGACACGGCACGTTTAGGCACGTCGTGCCTAAACATGCCGTGTCTTAACCGTGCCGTGCCTAATCGTGACTTGCCTGTTCGTGCCGTGTTGCTTTGGCACGGCGTGCCTTATTCGTGTTGATCGTGCCGAAAATTAAAAAAATCCAAAAAATAAGAAATTTTTTTACAAAAATATAAAAATATGAAAAAAAATTCTCAAATTTTATAGATTGTGCATGCGCCAGCCAGATGCTCATTGCATTATGATCCCGAGTTTTCGACCACCAAAAATGCTTTACCAATATTTATTTGATTTTCTAATTATATTTTATGGGGAAACAAGTAGCATATGTCAACAGTACCATATATAAACGTCTTGAGTTAGCTACAAATTTCATGAAAACTTAAAATTCTTGCCACTAAATTGTAACTTTAAACTATATTTATCTTCATCCTTTGAGATTTAAAAAGGCTTATCCAAACTGACAAAAAAAAAAGGAATGGCAATAATCTGTAGTTAAATAATTATGTGATTTGTTGATGACAGTGAGTCCTACCCTATCCAAGTATTAGCAAATAAAATAATAGTTAAATATTCTTTTTTCTGAGTGCAGCATTATGTTTTGCAAATTCTTAAAAAAATAAAAAATAAAAACGAAAAAGGAGGAAAATTAAATAAAATCATAAAAATAGAAAGGTATAGGCGTATAGCCGTATGTATAGGAGAAAAAAGAAAGGAAAAAAAGTTTAAAAAAATATATTTGTTTTTTAAAATTTGTAAAGTTTAAAATATAATTAATAAATGCAAAAGAAAGAAAAATAAAGTTACCCTCCTCCTTTATTCCGGACTTGGGACCAGGTCGACCGGCTATGTGAAATAACATAGGTGGAGTTCTTTTGTTAGTATAGTTTAAGAAAATTAAATTCAAATATTAAAATTGAAGTGAAAATTATATCTTAATCCTCAAATATTAACATAGGCGGAGTTCTTTAGTCCCAACTCATCAAAACAAAATTAAGAAGGTGCTAGGATGTTTATAAAAGAAATCAGAGATTACCTCAAAAATTCACTTGACTAGACCCATTCAGTCCAGATGAGCAAATGAAATTAGGTGCCGTATTGTACCGGATATCCGATCCGTTATTATTTTGGATATGATTCCGATTCATTTTGTTATGCGTTTGGTTTTGGTTAACACCGATACCAGTAAAATCCGCATGTTAGTTCAAATATTAAATTTCATATCCGGATATATACAGATATCCGCTCTGTTTATATCCTTATAGAATAATCCATATTCGTATCCGGATTATTTTTCCATATACCAGAAATATTTGTATTCGTATCTGTTTAATCCAGATTCAGATAATAAGCGGATTCGGAGCAGATATCCGTCGGATAATCCAGATCCGTTTACACCCCTAGAAAACTTGCATGTTACACAAGTTGAAAATTGAAAAGTTTAAATAATTTTTTTAAATAATAAAACATATTAAAATAGAAATTCAGTTTAATAAAACAGTTTATGTAATTAATAAAGTGAATGTACTTGAAATGTTGAAGTTTTATTAAATTTAACTTTTACATTAGCAAAAGAATAAAATGAAATAATATTATGACCTCCAAATTAAAGTTGTCTCATAAACAAGATAGTAATAAGATATTAAGGTCAGGCACCTTTGATCTTCCTTTCTCATTAAAAGAGAATAAACAACCTGATAAATAGAAACTTCTTCCAAACCTCTTAGAAATCAAAACTTTTTTTTTTCGTTTTCCTTTCTTGTTTTAGTGTGAACAACTTACCATTTATAATGTATTAATTAGAATAAACTTTTTTTTCGTTTTCCTTTCTTGCATTCAAACGTCCAAATACCATGTATTTAATTAATTAATGTTATAATGTAAACATATACATTAAATACATTATGTACCTATCTCATTTTTAATTTATTTTAAAATATATAAATTATTAACTTAATGAAATGATAAATTATTGTATAAATTAATTCTGCCTAAAATTAATAATTAAAAATCTACATAAAAAGTTGGATAAATTAATTTTGTCATAAATTACTAAATAAAAAAAATTATATGAAATGTAAATTACATGAAATGTAAAAAAAAAATTAAAAAAAATTAAACTTTCGTGCCTGTCGTGTCTAGTCGTGCCTAGTCGTTCATAGCGTGCCTAGTCGTGCCTAAATGTGCCGTGTCTAATCGTGTTCCCGTGTCGTGTCCCGTGCCGTACCGTGCCGTGCCTCTCCTCGTAAACGTGCTGTGCCGTGCCGTGCCCTACAATAGGAAACCCAAGCACGACACGCTTAAGGCACGGCACGTGAACAGTACCGTGCCGTGTCCCGTGCCGTGTCTTAGCCGTGCCGTGTCCTTATCGTGCCGTGCCGTTCGTGCCGTGTTTGGCCACGGTGGCACGGTTTTGAGAACTCTAAGGTTAGGAATATTTTTAGGATTCATAGCAGTGTAAACAGTAACCTGAAATTTTTGCATTTTTAAATCCAACTGTTGATTTTTATATGCATGAATCTTAAAATAATTCAACTGGATTTAAAAAATCAGAAATTTTAGAGTACTGTTTGTCACAGCATATGTGAATCCATATTTTTATTACTCCTAGTATGAATTGGGAAAAATTGTAAAGTGTGTCATTTATGGTCCAAATTGAGTAAAACGTCGACAGCAGGGTTCGAACCTGCGCGGGCGAAGCCCAACAGATTTCAAGTCTGTCTCCTTGACCACTCGGACATATCGACATCTTGTGAAGGATTATGATTAATACCCATTATAATATTCTAGACTACTGCGGCTTAACGCTTATTGGGTTTTCATTCAAGTACTTTTCCCTTAAAAAATAATAATACAAAGAGCCCTCTTTAAAAAATAAGGAAGTAAAACTTAAAAATAATTATTTTTAACAAGATTTATCTATGTAGATCACATTGATTTATTGGATCCACCGTTCCAAAAAAAAGAAAAAGATGAATTGAATTGTTAACACATCGTTTTAAAACATTAATATATTAGTAGAACTTCTTCAATAATTTTAGCCGCTTAATTTTCATAAAGACCGATTTTTAGCATGGATTAAAAACACCCTTTTTTTTTTAGTTTTTAGTGTTCTTTTATTTCATTTCTTAAGCTTTGTTTGGCTTCATAAATCATAAGACATCTCTATCAATAATTTAAGCTTTCTTAGCAACATTTATAATTTATTTAAGAGCTGGGTCCCTTAATTTATGCTACTGGATAATTGGAGACAATTTTTTTTGGATAGGAATTAAAAATTTATAAACTATGTCATGCACAATATAAATTTATGCCTATCCATCCATATTCTATGTCAACTCTGTTCCTCTCTGCAAGTGTGCAAGTTGATATATTAATGTGATCAATATGTTCAACTATTATATAATTTTAGGATTATTTACCTTTTTCCCTTTTTTTTGGTCTGAACTGTATCCTTCTACGGTTTTACCCCCTTACCAATAATTATTTATTTTGATTTTTTTTTTTAAGTTGGATTCTTAAAAGTCTGTCCGTACAAGAAACATACTTCATAAATATGCACCGTTTGTAGGGGTGAAAACGGAGCGAATATGGAGTAGGGGTAAATCATATTCATATTTTTTTTTATTTTTCAGACGCAGATACGAAGTAGATATTAGACAGATACAGATACGGGTCCAGATCAAATTAAACATTTATTAAAATAATATAAGAAATATTAAAGTTCATAATATTTATCTAATTTTAATGACGAATAACATAAATTTTTTATAATATATATTAAAATATATAGTATATATCTACTATCCAGATACGAATAATTGAATGTAAAATCATATCAGTATCCTTATTCACACGAATATTCGGATATCAGATATCCACTTTCGAATATGGATCGGATATTATCCATACTGTTTTCACCCCTGCTCGTGCGAAGAGGATTCGATTTTAATTTAATCCATTGTTTTTGTTTTTCTTAAATTAATGGAGGTTATTCTTCATTAATAAATCCCGCAGATTGAAAAACAAACAAAAAGTCCAAGAGATAGCCTTCAGATCATGATACAAATCTACCTCTCGCCATCATAATTCATTGATTAACTAACATAGTTTATTTCTCTCTAGCCATCATCTATTTTGTCAAGTGAGGGGATTTGACATGGAAATCTCATGCAATATCAGCCTTCCATTTTCTTGTGATTTACAGTGAACTTGTGTTCAAATGTCAAATTATGCATCTTTTATTGTTATCTACCAACTGCCAACAAACACCGACTCGGTTGTTTTAAAATTGTTGTTCTATTGGCGAAATGTTGGAAATTGTTTTTTTTTATTGCCTCTTCTTTTCCTTAGATCAATATGTTTTCTTTCAGTTTAAAAAAAAAAAAAAAAAAAAAAAAAACTTTTTCTAAAATTTTATTTTTGAGATCAAACGCATTAAATTTCAATATATCTTTTCTTCGTGATATGCATAATACCATAGACTCACTCTTTAATTTTTGTCTCTCGACACTTACTATTTTTTTGTAATTTTCCCTCCATTCTTCAATATTTTTTATCTGTTTTTCAGTTGTTTTATTGTTCAACAAACTTGGCTTATTTTTTCACCTCATTTTTGTCTGGCTGCAAATTCTTTGTTTAGTGTCTCTCATTTTCGCTCCTGTATGCATCATTTTCAATTCAAATTAAACACAAGAGTAAAATAATTCTTTTTTTTTTTTTTTTAAGTTAGAGGTCAAACTTTCATCTATTATACAGAAATTTGTGCATTGCCATCAAATTAATTTTTAAGATAAAGATGAGAGAAGCTGGTTTGAAGTCCATTAGAGTTGAGGATCAATACATATTAAAAAATGTAGAATATAGAAACCTTTTTAAATACCTCATTATTTTGTAACTTAATTTTCCTTTTTTTTTTTTTTTTTTTTCTTTCTCTCTGTGTTTTTTTTTAAACTACTGACTCTGTATTTTTAAACATTTCTTGTGTCACATATATAGAATCTAAAGACTAGATTCCACATTTCTCTTCAAAAAAATAAAATAAATAAAGATGAGAGGCAACCCTCTCACATTTAAATATTCATAAATGACTTTACATTCAGTTTTCGAGTCTGTGACCTCTAATAAAGAGGACATTGAATTTTGCCACTATATTAAAGATTGGTTGTTAAAATATTTTTTTAAATCGTCTTTTCCATCTTCAAACATGTTCAGTACTTGAAATCTAGGGCTGCACAAAAAATTTGTACTTTGTGATTTGATTCAAGTTTGATTCGAAAAAGTTCGTAAAAAATTCGATTCGAAATGTTCGAAATGGATTCAAACCAAACTCAAACTGGACTTGGTTCAATCGAAATATGTTCGCAAACTTTTCTAGTTCGAATCTCAAAGTAACGTGAACTGTTGATTTCTGCTGATTACTTAAAAGTTAAAACATAAAACCGCCAAACTATAAATCATAACTCGTAAGTCATAACCCTCGCTCTTAGTTCTGAAATCCTAGATGACTTTCATCTCTCGCTCTCGGCGACTATAATCACTCTTTTTTATTGTAAAAAAGTTCGTAAAAGATTTGAAATTGAGTGCGTAAAAAATATGATTCGAAATTAAGTCAAACCAAACTTAATACGAAATTAATTCAAACCAAACTCAAACTAGAGTAAGTTCGATTCAGTTCAATTCATATGTAGCCCTAGCTTGGATCTAACCTGAAATAACTTTTCCTCTTTTGGAGGCAGAGGCTGTGAGATTAGAAAACAAGCTTCATCAATCCATTGCATTGCTCTATTGATTTTGATTTGCCCATGAATGCAATAAATAACCGCAAACTAGTATATATATTTTTTGTTTTGAGGCAAAAGAAAATCCAATTGTTTTACAAAAAACTTTGTTTTCTTAACTAGGCATTCATAATAATCCATATATCTAAGAGAGTCAAATTTTCAAGTTTGTTAGTATGCTTCATCATCCTCATTCTTATTTAATTGAATATTTTTATTTTTTTCGTATTTTTTTCGTATTGGGAAGGTTTAATTATGTTTGATGTATCCAAGGTGCAAAGTAATTCTTAAATTAGTGCAATTCTTTTGCATTCGTTTGCATAAATTTTTGTGCTAGTTGTTGTACAAGATCTGAATAAAAGGAGGTTAAAGAAAGTGATATTAATCTGCACTAAGGAACCAGTGTTCGGCAAAATTAAGCGATTGAAAAAGCTAAACAAAGTGGATTAAGTCTTAAGAATGCTTAATCTGTCGTTGCCGAACAACCCCTATAGGCTATAGCAATAGGGTTTAAAAAAAAAGGATAATTATTTGGGTCGAAAATTTGCATTATTTTAGAGACTATTTTTTTCAATAAATAATTTTGTGTTTCATCCGTGGTCCGAAAAATAATTCCAGTACTTAATTATAATATTAACTAAAGTAATATAACGCATGCTTTTAGTGTCAATATTTTATTTCTTATTACAACAAAATTTACAGGCAAATAAAGAGAGAACAACTGAACAAGGGGAGAGGAGGGTGTCCGATGCCCATCGGACTAGAACAGTGTTCGATGGGTGGTTTCTACCATCTGATGTACTTCAAGATCTGTGTGCACAAATATTAAAGCAAACGGCATGGATATTAAAGTAATGCGCACAGATTTTGAAGTGAATCAGACAGTAGAAACCACCCATCGAACAGACTCTGATCCGATGGACATCGGACACCCCCCTCTCCGCTGAACAAGAGCCCAACGAAAGGATAAATATTTTGTCGCTGATTTTTTACAATGAAGGATAAACTGTGAATTTGCTGATTTTAACCATAGTAATTAAGTACTTCATGATTTCAACTTGATGGACAAATTAAATAAAATACAAGAGTTAAGCAATAAATAATTTGTAAAGTAGGAAATAAACACTTCATTAAGAATATATTAAGGGGCATCAAAAAATTAAATCTTAATTTAACTCTCGTATTCTAGCTTATTCGCTTAAAATTAATTAGATTACAAGGCGCATTTAATCGCAAGGAGCCGATATTGCTATCTATAATTGAGTCCGGCTAGTACGACATCAGTGTCATATTTCAGCTTATATAAAACTAACTCCAAAACCATGGAATGGACTTCAAATGATAAATCCAAACCGTTCAAACCGATCTACTTTATTAGTTGTATCGAATTTATTTAGTATCAAGTCAAGCGGTCAAATGTGGAAGTTTTTAAGTAAATTTAATACATTCATTTTTCAATATTTTTGACCGCTTGACTTGATACTAAAATAATTCAAAAAAATAAAAATTATGTATGTAAATGCATCACTCATAAAGTAAATCGGTTTGAACAGTTTATATTAATTATTTGAAATCTATCAAATAAAATTTGAAATTAATATCATATGACATCGATATCATACTAGCCAGATCCTGCATGTACGAATTTCACATAACGTGTGATCCTGTGACATCTCATTTAATTGTACGATTTTGCAATTGAAATTGATCCAAGTGGCTAAAATACTACGACGTCCTTTTAATTATTTGTTATCACCGTCCTTTTTTTCTTTGCTAATTAACTCATAATGAATTACAACTTCGGTTAAAAATGATGTCATCTTTTTTAGTTCTGTCATATTTTAACTTTTTATAAAAATGGTCAAAAAAATTATTGAATGTAATTTATGTTATTTCAGATAGCATGATAGGTCTGTTAAATATAACATATATAATCTTCCACTTTGTTATATATAAATTTCGCTTTCAAAGATGTCAAGAAGTTTGTAAAATTTCAATGATCAAGTTTCTTTATGTTGTTTTTCATGATTTTGATCTTCATCAAAAGAAATTAGAGAATACTAAAATGAAGCAGAGAAAGTGATATGTAAATTAAATCTCACATATTTATTCTGGTTTCAAATCTGTAATTTCTCACACGAAGAGTATAGTCTTTGTCACTATATCAAAAGCTGAGTCTCATATCATTAGTATTTGATTTAAATATTTGTTATTATTAAGAATAATATTAGTAAGTATCTAGAATCAATATTTGTTAATTTTTAAAGGGCAAAACAATAATTTTCCTAATAGATTAAATCGAGTTACTTTAAATAAGAAAATACAATTTTGATCTTCATATATGTCCATTTAGTATAAAATATTAATATTCATCTACTAATTAATATTGTATATCAAGTTTAAATTTTGACATATAATTACATAAAAATACAAATAAAACTCAAATGCGCGTTATAATTAATTATCAATTATTAAATGAAGGAATAAAGAATCTAAGAATGGGGAGCTAGATCGATATGTACTTCGCACCTCATCTTTCGTCTTAATCAATAGCAAATTTCATTAAATAAATCCAAAGACCCCTACCTTCCTCTATGACCTCAACGTACGTACGTGTGGGTGTGTGTGTATATATATATATATATATGAGATGGCTATGGTGAATTGCAATATATAAGTCTTCTTGTATATTGGATTTTAATTTGTTGAATTTGAAGTTCAAACAGTCGATCTAAATAGCTTAACATTTTCTCCATATTAAAATATGCTTGGAAACAAACTTTTATATTTTTTAGAATTTTTTTACTATTTTTTTAGAATTTTTTAAAATTATTGTTTTTCAGAAATTTTTGTACCATATAAAAACAACTGTTTTCAAAAATTCTAAAAAAATAACAAACATTTTCCAAAATATGTTAAATTTGATCTCTAAGCACATTATAATATGGATATTAAATTAAACAATTTTGAATCGGTTGTTTGAAAATCAAAACTAACAATTTATAGTGTAATATACAAAATAACATACACATTACAATACACCATAACTCATCTTATTTATATATATAAATAAAGTGGATCCCTCCTCAGTGTATATATATATATTAACACATCTAGCAATATTTTCTCTAGCCTACCCGCTCTAATCTCTTTCGCTCTCTCGCTACACACAACAAAACCAACACAGAATGAGCTCCGCAAACAAGAAACCTCTCATGGAAAACCGGATTCCCTCCAAACTTCTTGCCAGAGAGCCCAGCTCTCTCTCAAATCATTCCTTTAGGGTTTACTATGGCAAGGCCACAGGTTCAGTCCCTTTTCTTTGGGAATCTCAACCAGGTACCCCAAAGCACCCCACCACCACAACTCCTTGCTCAAATGACCAGTCATATGCTTTCCCACCTCTGACACCGCCACCGTCGTACTTCTCGGAATCCATCAAGAAGAAAACCAAGTCGCGCAACCTTCTACACATCATTCTACCGAAGCTGATCACTCTAAGGCGAAGCAACTTGTCGTACAAGTCTTCCTCCTCATCATGTTCCTCTTCTGAGCCGTCTTCACCTGCCGTAGGCCAGGAAGCCCGGAAACGGCATGCTGCTACTGCCGGGCTCTCAAGCCCTAATACACATTTTTTTTCTTATAAGAAGGGAGAAGAGAAGGAGGAGGAAAGATCACATACTTTGATGCTCTGTCTAGGTGCACGGTGGTAGCAGTGATCGATAATCTGTGTTTTCATATATAATAATTTAACAAAGGTATATATATATACATGTTCTTAAATTTATTTAGTTACTGTGCTTGTTATTGCTGTATATCATTTGTGATTTGTGTGTGACGATCGAAAGTACTTGAGAGATTATTTTATGTTTGAATCAGTCATCATGAGTGGTTGAGTATTTTGCTGTGTTTTAGGTTAATTTACCCTTTTTTTTCTTTGTTTTGGTTGGAAGGAGCTTCCCATTTTCACATTGCTTTGGTTACCTATTTTATGACTTCATAATTAATTTTGGTTAATACTTTGGGAATTAGACTTGGTCATTTTTTTTTTTTTTCTAGAATTGACTTTTCTAGCTACCAAGCGCATAATTAATTACCGAGTTAGAGATGAAAGCGTCAGTTAATAAATATAGGCGTATTAGATCGGGCACTAGGTACGCTGTTTGTCAAAAAAAAAAAAAAGTGCCGTGTCAGTATTAATTAAATAATATTATATCATTAAGGAACAATTAATTAAATAGTTAACCCAGCTTTTATGTATCATTGCCTAGAGCCAAACACTTTCCTAAGACTTAATTTTAGATCATGTATGATATAATATATGCAGCAGATAATATGTATTTTATATATGAGGATGATCACTTCCACCATTTTTTGGTGACACAAAATTACACCATCCATTTTTATAATTTTTAAAGTCCAAACAGTCGATCCAAACCGTTCAACATGATCTCCATATTAAAATGTGCTTAGAAACCAAATTTTATATATTTTTTTAATTTTTTAGTATTTATTAAGTATTTTACAAAATCGTTATTTTCAGACTATTGAATTTTTGTATCCATCTTAATAAATAGTAAAAAAATAAAAAAAAATGTAAAATTTGATTTGCAAGCACATTTTTATGTATCCAATATGTTAAACGATTTGAATCGACTGTTTGAACTTTAATTAAAAATATAGGATATAATTTTACAAATAGTGTAATTGAATCCCTCCTCTTTATATATATATAAAATGTGCGCGCGCAGAGGATGCTATTAGATTAGTAAGATATTAATATACCAAGGACAAAAAAAAATCTACCTATGCTTGTAGGTTTACAGATTGTTTAATCTGATGTGAATGTCATCGGTGTAGACAAGAGTTCGACAATTGCCGCTTCTCAAGTGAAATCCCCTTATTATATATGCATTATTTCACCATCTAATAATGAAGTTACACTTACAGGATATATATATATAGAGAGAGAGAGAGAGAGAGAGAGAGAGAACTATTTTAAGAAGTAATTAAAAAATATCAGGTACAAGTACAACTATTTTAAGAAGCAAAGCTTGCAAGCACAATAATCCATATTATTAATTAGTATTATACATCCAGGCGGACCCATTTGGTTCCGGGACAGTCGCCCCATTTTGAGTTTTAGTGAAGATCTATTGATTCCGATTGACTTTGTTTTCTCTAAAAGTATTTTTGCTTCGAATTAAAATTAATATAAATTTTTTGAATTATGATCGGTAATTAGAATTATAAGTTAAAGTATCAGAAATTACAAATCAAAATATTAGAAAGTATAATCAAAGTATTGTTTTTGAATACTCAGTTAATTAATGAGTTTAAACTCGATTAGAATTAGATTAAATGTTTAAATTCGATTCGATTTTTTTTTTCGTCTGACGAAAATTCTGAATCCACCACTTACATCTTAATTTCTCTCGATTTCGTTGATGTCAATATGCATACAAATACTAGTTAAACAATACAACGTGCCTGCTTAGAAAAAGACAGGAGCAGTTATAACCTACTATGTTTTTTTTTATTATTATTATTAGGGACGGGCCTAGTGCATTAGTCTAATTAATTAAGGTACATTAGACCGTAAGATGTGAACTCATGTTCCTTTGATTATATTAATTGTTTAATTGCAACATTATTTCTAAAGCCAGGCTCCGGATTGAAGAACGTTTCAACTATCCAGATATCTAAAATTATATCACAACATTTTTTTTATCAGAAAAGGAAGAATCGGCATGCATGTGTACGTAACTTATTAGGTACGTAGATCATATCAAATCTAGGACTTGAGAATAGGTCCGATGGATCTACTTTGGTTCGATGAGTTCAATCATGTACTATCTAATTTTCTTTAAGATCCGTGTGCATGTTTTAAATTTCATACATGTCTTCTTTGATTTTCGTGAACATAGATCTTAAGATGAATCAGATGGTCATGAAACTCGTTGAACCTAAAAGTAGATCCGATGGGACATCGGATCTACTTTGGTTCAATGGGTTCAATCACTGTCCAATTTGCTTTAAAATCTGTGTGCGATGCTTTAAATTTCGTAGGTGTCTGTATCAATTTTCATGCACAAAGATTTTAAGATGAATGGAATGATCATGAAACTCGTTGAATCTAAGAACATCAGACCTACTCTGTTCTCCAAATCTAGAGGGATGTAGATCATGGTAAGCCAATTTGACGATGTTATGCATTGAATATATAGTAGCATCATAAAAGAACAAATTCAGTACTTACTCAGCAAGTAATTTGGACTGGACTTATCTGGTATTTAAGACGATTGATTGATTGACATTAATTAATGATATTAATTAATTCATAGTAATTAATTAGTCCGTAAAGGAATGTATTTGTAATGGCAGAGATAATAAAATTATGAATGTAATGTAATTACCACTCATATTCCATCATTTTTCTTTGAAGTTGTAATACCTCTTATATATATATAATTATTGGAAGAAAAAAAGAAAAAAAAAATCTTTCGCACCTATTACACACACACACACACTCAAATTAGGTCCATATTTCAAACTTTTTAGTCAATAAATTAAGTTCAAAACTAAAATATTTAGAAAAATAATGTCGTGGCATCCTAGCTAGCTCCCGCTGATAAAACAAGGATGGTGGTAGCTACACACGAGACAAAATAACGCGCTACAAATTATCTAAAATGGTTGAAAAAAAATGCCATATTGATTTGCACACATTAAAAATGGCATGTCATTTGATCAGAGGCACCGTGGATGCGCAACGAGGAAAAACGAGGACAATGATTTTGATGTTGTGATTAAAGTTATTTGTGGAGAACAAAAACTGATTAGACTTTCAGCATAGATTCTTAATTTCTAGCTTCTTTTTTTTCCTTTCAAGGTTTTTTCTTCATATTCATTTTTTTTTCTATTCAATTAAAGCAACAGAAAGAGAAACATTTGACTAAATTAGAGGGTAGAATTTTGTACCCATGACCCGATCCCTTTGTTGATGTTTTAGGTAAAAAAAAATTTGTTAAAGCAAAAAAATTGCATGCTGATTGGCTTAATTTTTTTTTCTTTCCACGTATATGTATTCTAGTATGTGAGACTGAATCCTCCGCCTCCAGCAACACTGGAGCAGGTGATCCGATTTTCTAGTATGTGACACAACAAGTGACTCGAACATTAAATTTTTTCATTCCTCCTAATTTTTAAACAATCATATAAATGTCCTTAATATTATTTTGAAGTTTCAAATAATAGATACAACACCTGATGTGCTCGTAAAATATTTTTCGTTCCCGCTAATTTTTTTTTGAAAAAAGTGGAATCTCCACTGATTTTTCATTTAACTAGAAAACCATTACAAACATTCATGTATTGAGAAATACCTTTAATAACAGACTCCCTAGACATATTAATGCCTAACAAAACACACCCTCAAATTAACAACATCAAAATAATTTTAAAATAATGATATTATTCTCCTTAATATTTATTTTGAATTTTCAAATAATAGATAAAAAAAAAATCAGTCTATCTCGTGATTTATCTTCGTACTAATATAAGAATGTATATTAATTAATTAGTTAGAGGTACGAGTGTAATTTTAATTTAACATTTTGAAATATAGAAATAAAAAAATATATAATAAAAAATAGATAAAAAATAAGTATTTTATAATAATAAAATCAATCACAATAAGTTGAGGAATTTTATCTTTTTTTTTTCCTCTTCTCATAACTAGAACAAGGAAAAGGACTACAAGAGAATACGAGATAACATAAAATGAAAGAAAGAGAAGGCTAAAAAAAGGATATATGTGAGAACATTTTGTATAAAATTTTAGAGCTACGGACAATTTTTTTAATATATTTCAAAAAAAAAATCCCTTTTTAATTAATTAATTAGCAATAAAACTAAACATGGGATATTTGATTAAGAAACATCATATTGGGGAAAATAAAGTCTGATCGATATAAATGATGTCAACTCTTCTACGCGGTTCAGATTATTTATGGAGTAATTTTTCATGTCTCAGTTAAAGCATTTATTTGTTAGAGGTTCAAAGGGGTACCGGATCACCTGCCCTAATGTCTCGGTTAAAGGATATAATCAATCTTTGATTTAATGATAAAAAACAATATTTTAAGATTATGAATTCGAAATTCAAATGAGGATTTTTTATGAATATTAAATAAAAATTGGAAAGTTAAACCCCCATCTTTTGATCTAAAAAGAATTATAAAGAAATTTTGAGCAATTCGACCAAAATTTTAGATCGATGACGAAATATTTTCAGCAGTTCGCTTGTTGAAATTTAAAAGTCCAACAAAAATTTTAGATCTATGACGAAATATTTTTCAAAGTCTTTTGTTTGACAATTATTTTTATTTTTGACTTTTAAGTTGTAATATATTTTTTTTAAATAAAAAAATAGATTTGTCATTTGTTTGTTGAGGAATCGGACTCTGCTGTTTTTCTGAGAGAAAAGCAGGATCCTGCTTTTCTGATCCCAACCATTCAAATTTGTTGAGATTTGTGCATGAAAAAGTTTTTTTATCGAGATACACAAATTGAAATTTTGAATGGTTGGAATCGGAAAAGCAGGACCCTGCAGAGTCGGATCCGTTTGTTGAGTACCTTCTTCCTAAAATAGCGTTGTATTAGATTAAGCATTATTTTAATTGAATATTTTATAAGAACTACGATCATATTACTCAAATTAGTATATTTTATACTATTTTTACAAAATAATTTAAATAATATTATCTGAGTTGAGCTACGGTACTTCGCAAAGTGAAAACAGTGTTTTACTTCATGTCTATATCTTCGGTTTTGATGTTCAAATAGTCAATCCGAACCGTTCAAGTTGATCTCCATATTAAATTGTGCTTCAAGGCCATAAAAAATCAGTAATTTTAAAAAATTCCAAAAAATAATACAAAATTTCTAAAAATTGTAAAATTTGGTCTCCAAGCACAATTTAATATGGAGACCAACTTGAATTGGTCGGATCGATATTTTAAACTTCAAAATTGAAAATATAAACGTGAAATAAAATACTTACTTTACTTCATGAAGTACCGTAGACCGTAGCCAACTCATATTATCTTTATATTATTTATTTATTTGACCATTTAAGCATAACTCTTTTTGAATTTGAATTGAACGTTTCAATTATGAAATTACCTCTGATTCATTTCAACATGGAATTATTGGGATGAGCGCGTTAAGTTTAATATAAGCTGTCACGTCCAAATTTGCTCTCTTCGCGTTTGCTTTGTTAGTATATATCTTCGCGTTAATTAAGTCTTGATTACAGGCCATTGATGGTTTGTTTATATGAGTTTTTTGCGAATCTCTAAGAAAACGCACAAATTTTGAAACCATCTGCATCGTGTGATTCTTGTCCAGCGCCACAGCATAATATCTGAATCGAGTAAGGAGCGCTCAAGGTTAGGGGTGTTCATTGGGTCCGGTTTATTCGGTTTTGGACCGAACCGAATTAGATCGGTTCAAACGGTTCGGTTTTTTCGGTTTAATTGTTTGGTTTGGTTTGCTTTTTAAAACCGAATTATAACTTCGGTTCGGTTCGGTTTGAAATTTTCAAAACCGAAATAACCGAACCGACCGAACTTTTATATATTATGAATTTGGTCCGGACCGCCCGGTTTATTTTTTAATCAATTACTTTAAATATTTCGGTTTATTTCTTAATACTCCAATTTTTTTCTTAATATACTTCGGTTTATTACAAAACAATAGCTTTAAATTAAAAAATTGATATATTTCGGTTTGGACCGAACAAACCGAAATAAAACTTTGGTTCGGTTCAGTTCGGTTGTAATGCTAATTCGGTTCGGTTCGGTTCTATTTTTGAAACCGAATTAAAACTTTGGTTTGCCTAATTCGATTCGGTTTGAACCGATGAACACCCCTACTCAAGGTTGAGTTGACCACCTTGCTATTTTGATTTTATCTCCTTTTCATTTTGCCTTGTTCCTTAATTCTATCATGTTGATCAGAGATTTCATCAGTTTATTTTTTTTGGGTTAAGTTAGAGTTCAAACCATCTAACTATTAATATTCTTATTATTACAATAAATAATTTTTTATATCTAGATTTCGAATTCATTATCTCCCACATAGAGATCATGTGTCTTTGTTACTAGACAAAAGACTAATTCTTAAATATCGTCATCAATTGTCGAGATTTTTTCACTATAACTCTTTTTTTTCCTGCTGTCTGTGTCTATTTATTTGGTCTTATCAACTGATGGAATTTTGAAATAACAAAATATGAGCGTGATCACGGGCAGTCCATGAATGGAAACGAATAAATCACAGCCGCTAGATCAGTTCAAGGGTGGAGATTTTACCCATGTCCGAAGTCGGGTAGATGTGAATCATATTTTGGTGGGTCCGGCCATCCGGACGACGGGACGAGGCCCATTTTCTGTATCAAATGTTTACACAAAAATGTCAACCCCCCAAGAGCCTTGTTACACTCAACTATTGCTTGATTTGCCTAATTGCCCATTTTCGGAACGACGGGACGAGGCCCATTTTCCGTTTACACCCCTAGACGAAGGGCAATACACTCAACTATTTAATATCTACAAAGAATTTTTCCACTCAGATTTCGAATTTATAACCTTTCACACGGAGAAATCTCCCATTTTATTATTCCAACTAACATTCGATCAAACAACTCTTTCAAACAGTGTAAAAATAACACAATTCTAACTCATATCCGGATAACACTATTGCTTGATTTGCCTAATTGCCTGACGAGCTAGCCCTAACAGTATATAATAGACAAACGGCATTAATGCTACGGTGATAAAGCAAAACCTATCAAGAACGACCCAAAGTCATATAGTACTATTAATTAAATCAGTAAAGATGTAAGGAGCAAGTTCATGCTAATACAAAAGTTAACACCTTTCCATGGGCCAATTCCTTAATGAGACAAGAAAGAAGCTGATTGGTAAACCTATATTTTGTGGGTCCATCTCTTTTCACATGACTAAATGATGCACAAAGAATTAATTTTGAGCTAGACAACAGTACTTAGGACACTTGAACTACCCGTGTGATAATGCTAGCAGTTCTTTTGCTCACCTCTTCTTCATTAACTAACTAACTAACTTGGTACTATGATCTATGATTACCTCTCATCTCTCAACAATCAATGAGTTATGGAACACAAAAAAAAATAACAATAAAACTTGTGAAAACAACAGCAAAAGTCCTGACCTGGCAACATGCGCTAGCACATAATACCTGTAGCAACTATTAACAAGCCAATCAATCAATGTGTTATCAACACCGATGACAAAACAAAATTCAAATTTAATACGGAAAAATTACCTTTAAAATTTTAAAATTATGGGTCCACTTCTCAGTAAACACCTCAACTATTTGCATATCTGTATCAGAGTTGTAAATAACGGTATGCGCTCGTTGAACGGACATGATAACGCCAAGTGATTAATCGGAAATAACCAGAAATAATCATCCAATTAATCAGGAATAATCAGGATAAATCGTCCCATCTAATTAATCTTGATCCTAGTTAGCGATAAAAATAAAAATAAAAACTGGTCGTCCGTTACTGTAGTATTTTTTTTTCATTCTCTTATATAAAAACAACCAAAATTTTTATAAATATACAAAATCAGAAATTAATTTAACAATCTATACATTTTTTTAACCGAATTCGAAAACTATCCATACCGATGAGAAGCTCATCGGTTACAGAGTCCCAAACCGCTGAGCAACTCATCGGTTTCAGAATGCTTGAACTGATGAATAAGTCATCGGTTTTAGTCTAGCACGGTTTTTGATGCTATCTGCACACTTTTTGAAACAACGAACGGCTCAGATTAAAACAACGAACGATTCAGATTGAAATACATTACAAAATTTTGAAACCGATGAGCTCTTCATCGGTTTTGAATTAAAATATTTTTTCATTTTTTTATTTAATTAGAAAATATTATAATTTATTTATTTTTTATATTAAAATATTAGAAATATTTTTATATATTTTTTAAAATTAGATAGAATATAATATAATTTGATCTATTAGAAAGACTTAAACAAATAATCCAGATCAATATTTTTCAGATCGGATTTTTCATAGCTATAAGAAAAATTAAAATATTTCTTTGTGTGTTATTAGAAAAAAAATAAAAATGTTTTGAATCTAAATTATTGATCCCGGTTCAAAAGTCACTTCTAGGTAAATATAGAAAATATTATGGTCTTTCTATTTTTGAAAAAATAATTTTTTTCAAAAGTTTAAAATATTTTTTTATTTTTGAGTAATGATTACATGTATGAAAAGTTTTTGAAAAATTTTATTTTTTCAAAAATAGAAAGACCATAATATTTTCTGTATTTACTTAGAAGTGACTTTTGAACCGGGATCAATAATTCAGATTCAAAGCATTTTTATTTTTTTTCTAATAACACACAAAGAAATATTTTAATTTTTTTCTTACAGCTATGAAAAATCTGATCTGAAAAATATTGATCTGGGTTATTTGTTTAAGTCTTTCTAATAAATCAAATTATATTATATTCTATCTAATTTTAAAAAATATATAAAAATATTTCTAATATTTTAATATAAAAAATAAATAAATTATAATATTTTCTAATTAAATAAATAAAAATGAAAAAATATTTTAATTCAAAACCGATGAAGAGCTCATCGGTTTCAAAATTTTGTAATGTATTTCAATCTGAATCGTTCGTTGTTTTAATCTGAGCCGTTCATTGTTTCAAAAAGTGTGCAGATAGCATCAAAAACCGTGCTAGACTAAAACCGATGACTTATTCATCGGTTCAAGCATTTTGAAACCGATGAGCAGCTCATCGGTTTGGGACTCTGTAACCGATGAGCTGCTCATCGGTATGGATAGTTTTCGAATTCGGTTAAAAAAATGTATAGATTGTTAAATTAATTTCTGATTTTGTATATTTATAAAAATTTCGGTAAAAACAAACCCTAAAAAAATATATATATACATCGCGTACAGGTTTTTTGTTTTTTTTCTTGCTTAACAGGGTTAAGGATTTGAATTAGCGGGTCATTAATCTGGACGCGAAATTTTGTACCGTCTGGGGGAAGGGATAATCTATCCTGTTTTTCCTATATTTCGATTTCCTACCAAAACGATCCCCATTCGCAATATTATTTTATTTTATTTTCTATTAATAAAAAAATCGGAGAGATATCCTATGTTTAACTCTGTTCAATTCTACTATGCTTAATTTTATTCCTTGTGGATCTAGGCAAACATGATATTGATATCTGTAGTTTATGCATCATTTATCTAGGCTTTTTGTTGATAATTACAACTTTTTTAAATTATTAATAATCATCATCTAGTCAAACTGCCAAATAATGACACTTAATTTGTTCAGTTGGAGTGATACTTGGTTAACGAAAAAAGAAACTTTACAATAATTAATCCAAAATTAATTATCCCAATCCCAGCTTGTTAGGAGAGAATTTATTAAAGGGTTCCAACAGAAACCTAATACAATCTTCTGAGAAAATTAAAAGTATAAACTGCAACAAGATTTTATAAAAATAGGCAACAAACTACTAATCTACATCATTTTACTTGTGATTTGGTAGAACTTCTATTCAAAGAATGCGAAAGGTTTTCAAATTTGTTGTTTTACACAGTGCCCTACTAATTAAAGGTCCCAATTGCAGCTTCCAATGAGATAATTTATAACTGGTTCCAACAAAAACCTAACTCAAATCTCTTTTGATAAAACTATAGTATAAACTGCAACAGGTTTGAAAAAAAAAAGCAACACATTCTTTTAATCTATTTCGTTCTATTATTTTAATGTGATTTGGTAGAATCACTATTTAAATGTGAAAGGCTTTCCAAATTTGTGGCTTTACACAGCACCATAATAATTAATCGTCCCAATTCCAGCTTCTTTGGGAGATTATTTATTAACTTGTTCCAACAAAACCCTAAGAGAATCTTTTGAGAAAATTAAAAGTATAAATTGCAGCAGGTTTTACGAAATAGGCAACAAGTTACATATCTGCTCCGCTCTTCTAATTTAATGTGATTTTGTAGAACTATTCAAAGAATGTGAAAGGTCTTCCAAATTTGTTGCTTTACACAGTGCCCTCCATACAGGTACCAAGGTTTTGATAGGCGGCTGCATCTGCAAATCCAAAAATTATATTAAGATATTTAGAATAATATTCTACTACACGAACTTTTAATATTTATTAAGAAAAGATAAAGGATGTGGGCATATAGCCTAAAGAAATACTTGATTCAAGGCGTATAATGAAACAAGACTGCAGAAACACCCAGGACACTATCCCATGTAAGAGTGCAAACAGATCGGATAGTGCTAAAACCATATCCGTATCCGTATTTTTTTCTGGATACAGATATGGATAGGATATTAATTGGATACGGATTGGATATTAATCGGATACGGATTGGATATTAAACGGATATGAATACAGATCGTATATTAAACGGATACGAATACGGATATAATTTGGATTCCTAATTCAAAAAATATATTTAATTGACTTGTTATGCCATTACAAAACAAACAAAGAACAGTCAAGTTATATTAAACATATTAAATTCATAACAGCACAAAAAAAGTTAAAAAGCTTCTCCTGCAATGAATCACTCTCTCTGATCAAATCAGCTACCTCAAATTCACACAAAACTATTCATAATTTATTACCTAATGGAGTAAATTACAAGTTCAAATCTGAAGGGCAAATTACTGTTCTCATTTTTCATAGTTATTATAACTAACGCAAGGTTGAAATTTGGAGGATTGCTCTTCCTTATTCTTTCGAAAAAGAAATCCAAAGTATTTGTTCTTGCACAAAATTCGAAATTCTAACAACAAATGTTGAACAGGTAGTGTAAAGTCACAATCTTCTATTGATTTTTTTTGTTATTTTGTACCATATGTACTTCGTCAGTTGGTCTAGAAGAACCATCCCAAATTCACTAAGAAACAAAAACTTTACTAAGAAACAAGAGCAAGATGTCAAGATTCTAACAGTTAAGAGTTAAAATTAATGTATCTTACTTTAACAAGAGGAGAAATCAAACTATCGAGGGGAATTTGGAGAAGAGGGAAGAAGCCGCGCAAAACAGCGAATTGGGATTGAGAGAAAAAAGTCGGAGACGGGCGAAATATTCTAATGAATCAGATATCCGAAAATTGATTTTTGGGATACGGATACGCTTCTGAAATTAAAACCGTATCCGTATCCGCAAACTATCCATATCTGACTATCCGAATCCGGAAAAATTCAGATATGGATCCAGATCCAGATGGATAATATCCGATCCGTTTGCACCCCTAATCCCATGTCATTACTTTACCAGTAGTATACTGGAGAAATCTACTATTTCTAGTTTTCTTTTTCCCTATTATTGAGTGAATTCTCTTGGCCGCAAAAAAATTTCCACATAAAGTGCCTCCAAAGACAGTGTGCTGTACCATTTGGCAGCACTGAAAGAAACTCCAAATCCTAAGTCATTCGAAATCACCAAGACAAAAGTTCTTCACAAAATAGAAAACATGGGAAATTAAATACAGCAGTCAATAGACTAATAACAAGATGAAATAAAAAGCTTCACCAACTTAATTACCTGAAAAACCAACGTGAGTTGATCTTCATTGTGTAATATCAATGCGAGGCTCCAATAGCATGTGACCGGAGTTACACATTCATTCAATACTGGCTTCAGAATATTTCCCACTGGTATAAATTTGCGATCAATTCTCCCACTAAACAAATTAAAGTATTTGTAAAAGAAAAGCATAGTAACAGCTTCCACAGTATAATAAACTCTTGATCTAATTGATATTATCAATCATATTTTAAGGGTACTAGTTGCTTATTTTTAATTTTCAATAAATTTACGTAACATTCAGGTATCAATATTGGCCTAATAAATTGACAGATTAATAGACTTACTTTGATAATAACAAACACACAAAAAGCAATAAAAATCTCAAGTGGCCAGTACAGGCTAGCTTGGCACTAACCTTTATGTATTGATAACTATACCAGACCTGATGTAGTTCAGACCAGAAACAAGCATCCAAACCATTAACAATTACAGCAAAGAAAATACAGAAAATCAATATATTACCTCCAAAAATGAGTTTCCAGTTGGACCCCGAATGATGGCATAATCACAACTGACTCTATGAAATAGAAAACAAGAATAAATACAGGGGCAAAATAACAAAAAACACAATAATCAATTTAATCACAACTTACCATTTAATTCTTTAAGATCGAATTTACAAATGTGAATTGCATTTGCAGTCTCTAAATAGTGTATTTTTGCATTTTTGTGTGTCTTCTATGCTCACCGTATGTTAACTTAATTTTTTAGGCCATAGAGCTATAGAATATTTTTGGAGGGCATAGAAGAGAGAACAAAAATCAGTTTTACATTCAAGAAAATAAATTATCGTTTAACAATCTAAGTAGCACCTGTAAATGGTAAAGAAGAAGCTTTTATTGCTGGCATGTATTATTGTGTGTTCATTGCAGTTGTTATTGCAATCACACTTCTTTTGAAGTATAGTGGAAAAAACATGTCCTGATGGTTTTCCATATAACCTTGATACAGAAACCTCATTACCTTTCTTGATGGGCTTATATTGTGAAAGCTTAGCAAAAACAGCACCAAAAAATATTCTCCAAAAGGAACCAATAGTCAACTTATCCTGAAATTTAAAAATATAAATTTGTAATTAATATAACTGGCATCAACGTTTGACATTAGTGTGTAATTAACAACGCAATCGTAATTAACTTATATTGATATTTTAAAATGCAAATTTATGGCCAAATATCCTGAGCCTGGTTAATACCAGATATTTAGTAGTAACCCCATTTCAATAGGCTGTCCTTTTCACATTGCGCTTTTATTTTTCCTGGAGGTGGGGGACTTGTGTTTGTGGTTAGTTTGGTTCATTTAAGGAGAAAATTTCCTTCAATTAAGTTTTAAGTCTCCTCCTACTAATTAGAACTGATTATTACCTTTATTGGACGCAAGAAATGATTATTACCTTCTCAAATAGCAACAATAAAATATTTGCGAGAAGAAAAAGTCGACCAATATAAGAGAGGAAAACCCTGACATGGCTCCTCTTGACAAAGACATCATGCACGTCTAGCACTTTATTGGGGGCACTCGATTCAATCTGCACATAGTTGGGTGTATCAATAGAAGCCCTTCCATTTTTCATCTTGTACTAGACAGCATTAAACTCCAATAATTCTTTTAAACACCAACTGATGGAATTTGTGGCAGAAAGGAAACCTGTTTACATTAAGTGTTATCAGTGAACTGCAGGATGTTGATATTCTCAAGAAAAGCCTTGTATTTTTCTGTTAACTGGCAATTTCAGTTCCAATCAACCTATACCAGTACAAAGTCTCTGTTACCAGCATGGACTTGCCTCAGGCTAGTGGTTTTCTTGTCTAAAAAGCAACTCGATTTAAAAAAAAAAAAACTGGAATTCCATTTGTTCACAACAGTTGTTTTCAGAATATTAGAAAAATTGAAATAAGCTCAACTGAAGAAAATGTGCTTGAGGTCTGACTTGGGAGCAATTATCTGATCAAAGTAAGGGGATGGCCAGCAGAGACCCAGGCCTTCCCTATTCTATTTTAAGTTATGCAATAACAAACAGTTCATAGTTGATGCCTATCTTCCATACTTACAAGTAATCCATTTTTATCATCCATTAATTTTAATACATTGCTGTAGTTATAACTACTCAGCACTATTGCTGAGTGTACTGTAACAAGAACAATAATGCAGGAAGCTGTAACATCGTTACAGGTAACAGTTATAGTATACAGTACAGCCCCATGGTTTGGAAAATCACCTTGCTTAAAATTAGGACCTTCTACCATAGCAATAGTCCACTGATCATGGTTTTGAAAATCTATTGACAGCTCGCGATCCGATTATTGGGCGATTGGTGGCGCTTTTTGGCGATAAAGCGCTCTGACTGGGGGCGGGGGTGAATCACTGCTAGTTACGCCGATTGTTCTTCTTCGTGCACAGGCGGCCGCGGCGAGGCGATCTTTCTTCTTCGTGCAGGCGGAGGCGGAGGCGACAGTCCTCCAATTTTTTTCTTTTTCCGCGTTTTCCCCCTGAGCCCTGATTCACATCCTCTGCTGCAAATTTATTTCTCAGCACTTTTAATCTGGTCCGTTCGTTTTTGATCGGACGGACCAAATAAAATTTTGGCACGAATTTTAAAGAAAATTTAATACTGCCTCCTCCATCATCCAAACACTCACCGGATGAGATTAAATCTGAGCCGTCCGAAAGTGATGCTGAGAAATAAATTTGCAGCAGAGGATTGAGCCCTGGCTGCTCTCGGAATCGCATCCTTTGCTGTACTTTTGGACGGTTCAGATTTAATCTTAGCCGGTGAGTGCTCGGATGATGGAGGGGGCAGTATTAATTTTGCTTTAAAATTCATGTCAAAATATTATTTCGTCTGTCCGATCAAAAACGAACGGACCAGATTAAAAGTGCAGCATCCAGCTGCACAATAAAAGTGCAGCAGAGGATGCGATTCAGGCTGGCTCTGGCTCTCTGCTAGCGGATCCGCATCCTCTGCTGCACTATTATTGATCTGGGCTTGGGTTCTGGACTTTGAGTTCTGAGCTATGAGGTAAGCAATTTGAAAAAAGGGCCCGGTCCAGAAAGAAAATTCCAGGGGTAGAGTAGCACACCTGTTATACATCAGCTTGGCCACTGGTTACGCTGATTCTTCCTTCTAATTTGTTTCTGACTGATTTTCCAGATTAATGTTTTACCGAATTTTCATAGGTGGATGTGATACCGGAAGAGAGAATGAGATCAGATCCAGTCAGGTACCTACCTGTGAGCAGAATGTAGAATGAGATCCGAACCGTTCTTTGCACGAATATTAAAGTGGATCTGTCTAATTCAAATAGGTCCAAATTTTCAATCGCTCACTTTATGAAGTGCGGTACCGCAGAAACGTTGGATCCACCTCCAACTAAGGGGTCCAACGAGTAAAAAACTATCTGAATTTAATTCCACTTGTTGCAACGGTTTTGACGGTTTATAAAAAAAAAATCACCATAATGATTACTACAAAATTTAGATTTTGCTAACGACTTGAGAGATTTCTAATTGATACTCAATAAAAAGTGTTAAACTTAAAAAAAAAAATAGCTATGCTACATCAACTATGTTTCTATCCATTTAATTATATTTATCTTTCCTCTTTATTTTGATCGGATGGTTCTAACATTATATTTTTATCTACTCATTTAGAAGAACTGTATTTGATATTTCTAAGATGCAATTTAGTATAACAATTATTTTGTGTTCCTCTACTAAATTATTATGCAGCTATTCGTGTTATTTATTATCTTATATGATTTCAACATTTCAAAAATGATATTTATTTGTGTCCAAATTTTTCTAAATTCTATTACTAAAAAGTTATTTTATTTTATTAATAAATTTTATATTTTGAAAGCAAAGTTAAAAACACTATCTCTAATTTAGCTTTAGTTAGAATAAGAAATGTTTATCCTCTAATCGATCAACCCGAATTTGAGTTAGATTTCTCGTCATTTTGCAAAGACTTGGAATTTCTTGATACTTGAATATGTTTTTCTTTTAAACGACACTCGAAGAAACGAATTAAGATTCAATTAGAACAGCATGATATACCTAATATTAGTGTACTTGCTTCTACAGTACCTCCGCCCCTGTGCTGCTGTGCGCCTGTGCCTGAGAGAAGCAACGAATTATGGTTGAGATTTGAGAAGCCAATGAAAGAGATGAGAAATAAGTTGAGCTCAGAGGCGGAAAGATGCCTTAACGGGTTTGAGAAATATTACTACCTACCAGGACTGTCTACGGGCTATGGCCCAGGGCCTGTGGGCCGTGGCCCGTGGCCCGTGATAAATAAATAGTTTGGATTCGGTTCGGTGGGGTCAAAAATTCGTAATTCAGGTATAATTCGGAAATGATTCGGTACAACAAAGAAGCAAAAAAAAAATTCTGAAAAAAAAAAATTGGCCTTTGTTTTCGCGTTTTTATCGTGAATAATTTGTGATTTGTGTTTTATTCGGTAAAAGCTCAGTCAAACGTTTTGTTCGCGATACAATTCGGAAACCTCTAAAACAGGTTCTATTCGCAAATTATTGACAAATAAAAAGCAAATTTGGTTACTATCGCTCTGACTCCTTCCATCACAAACACCCCCCAATAATATATGTGAAATCGACCTCTTTTGGTCCTCATCAAACCTAGATAGGGATAAGAACAGATCTGATTAAACAGAACAATCGTGGCAGTACAGCTATTCTCATGCAGAGGTCATTCTCAGCATATCTGTTTGCGTGTAACAATCAGGTTCGTTCTCCAGTAGAATGCAAGCGTATCTGTTAATGTGTACCAATCAATTTCCACCAACGAGCCAATTCCGTGGTACTGAGAGCAAGTTAAAAGAGAAATTTAAAAAAAAAAAAAATCCATTGTGCAAAAACTCATGAATCGACTGCCTTTTCTTCTTTGTTTTGGTTTAATATATCGTTTATTGCTCTTATGTATTTCTTTTCCCAAAATAGGGAAATTAAAATTATGGTTTTTCTCATATCAAACGAGATTCGAGTAAAACTTTGACATGATTTTGCGGTGAGTTTGAGAATGCTTCCTGCAGTTCTATATAGGGTGCGTTTGGATGTTGCAGCAGGAATAACGAGAATAGCGTTGTTCTTGGATTAGCACAAACTCATGTTTTGAACAAGTTAGCGAGAACAACGCTAATTCAGATAATAGCGTTATTTTTTGTGTGATCCAAACAAAAAAATAGTGCACTAATTCAGAACAGTACAATTCTCTCCACATCCAAACGCAACCTAAGTCTTCAGTCTTAAATCAGAGTGGGAATAACTCATTGCATCATACAATTTTATCATCCAATTAAAACAGATTCTCAACGAATTAAAATAATTATTTAGAAAATACAGCGGCCTGTCAAATAAACTCAGCAGAACTCAACAAACACAAGTAAATTACATTACAGAACAGATTATGCCAGTTCAGTTACATGGATACAAATAAAAAATGATAAATGCAAATAATGTTTTTTCTATATCACACTGCACACAGAAACTGTTTATCTATGTCACTCCTGATCTCGGTACTGTTTATTAATAAAAAAAATCCAATGGAGCTGTACTGCAGTACCGGATTCTATGTTTTATTGCGCCGCTCCTTTCTCCATTCCCATGGCTTCTCAGGATCTTTTTGTGCCCACAAGCCGACTCGTGCCGCTCTTGCCTCTTTCTCCCACTAAAATTTCATATAATTTAATAACGTTTGATCAGAACCTCTGGTCAGAAATGTTTTTCAAAATTTTAAACATTATATACATACCATCTCAAGCTCTGGCCTTTGGTCATAGGCTGTGTAGTGCCATGCTAATCCTTTCTTTAGCATATGTTCCTAAGTTATCAAGCAATTTATTTATAAAATATACATTAAGTCAATATAATAAGCATGAATATGAAATGTTCTCATTTTCTTTTAGGCTAAAAGAAGTCCCGCTAGAAGGGGGAAAAAATTATATGACATGGATATGATCTCTGTTTCTTACTTGTGTGAAGACCTTGCCGCAATAAACGTCCCCGACACAACGACCATATCTGTCATCTCCATACACGTAAATTTTACATATCTTGTCTTTAACAAGCTTCACCATCTCTTCCTTCGCCTCTTTCCCATAAGGCATTGAACTCTCTGGTGCATCTATACCCCTATTAGCTTATCAAGAGTTTATCAAAGTTACTTAAATTTTACTAATACATCTACATGAATTTTTCTTTGAAAAAAGAAGAAGAAGAGGATCTGTACCTAAATCTTATACGATACTTCTTTGCAAGAATTTCAGTGCCATTTTGAGAAGCTACCATCCTGCATGCAGAAGATTCAAGAATAAGCAGAGAGAGAGAGAGAGAGACGGGGGGGGGGGGGGGGGTTGGCTTAGTTTTATGTACCTATATCCTGCATCAGTTATGGTCTTTCGAAGATTATTTACTCTCTGAAAATTTTTAGCAGTGCTTGCTTTTGTATACTCTTTGGATGCACGCTTAATTTCTGGGGGCACCTTGCATGACTCATGGGGTACAGTTGCATCAACATAGACGGTTATCGTGTCACCATCTGGTATACATTTTATATCCACCTATAAAATACAGCTGGATTTAATTAGGAATATTGATATATTGTGATTAATCCATTTGTAACTTTATAATAATATCCTATCCTAATCCCCCATCCTCCTCCCCTGTAATACATGTTCAGAGAGGATGCAATTTGTCCATATTTAGAGTAAAGAGGATGATGAGGTACAGATGATATTCTTTTAGGGGGAATATGTGATCTTTCCAGGTTACTGTCATGGTGACATACACTTTATGTAGCTGTGCAGTCAAGCGCAAGCACAACCTGGATTGGTAATTCAGAAACTAACCGTTTGTGTAGTTAAAATGTTTTTTTTGAGTAAAGTTGGAGGTTAATCCACCCAACTATTTAATACCCTTGTTATTATAACAAAGGATTTTCCTCATCTGGATTTCGAACCCAGATGTTGGAGTGAGGAACCCTCTAGAAGTAGCTTCGAGATTTATTGCTTGTATTTCTCTGGTACTGTATACCGAAATATTTGCTAGTTCAAATATTTCCAACAATTCGGTTGCTTATGTAGTTATTTTTATGATCGATGGGTTCGATTATACCTTTTAACTATTTACTCCATAAAGTCTCAAGGGGTTGTTTATGTAATTAATTTTGCCAACAACCCACTTTGCTTTCCTTTACCATTTTTCCAATTCCACAGTTTGACCTACATGGACCATGTATTAAGTCCAAAGTGTTCAGTTTCTATTTAGATTCAAAGTCCACGAATGTACCAAATTTCCAAACTTTTCAGTCTTTGCTATGAGGCCCAAAGATAAGGACAACGAAAAAAAGAGAAGGAAAAGAGAGAGAGAGAGACTCACAGGAAGAGTGTTCAGTTCATACTTGACTCCATCAGGTTTCAGCTTTGTAGTTGAGGCAGTATGAGGATGTGTTTCACACTCTGAGCCAGTTTGCGCAAGAGGAAGCCCATAGTAATTTAGTAACCCCTGCTCCAGGAAAAAAAAAACACAAAAGATAATTCAAATTTTAATTTCATTTCAATTTAATTGTTATGCTTTCAACTCAAAAAACTTTCACACAGTATCTTAAATGGAATGGTGATTGAAGAAATGGAGACCCTTCAAACTCAAAACTCATTTCAGTTTAGTATAGAATATGGGCCTACTGGATAATTTCTTGCATGAGCCAGCAGTAAAAACGAAAAAGACAGAGACAAAATAAAAAGCTATTTACAAATGTTTGAAAATGTTATCACAATTTACCTCCACATGAGCCTTTTGATGCCTCTTGAGAGCATCAACTATGAGCTTACTAGCCTCTTCTGATGTTTTTGGTGGAGGTTTGGCTTCTCTCCAAGCCTCCAATAACTTTCTGTACCTTTTCATTTCGAAATTTCATTACTAGACAGTTCTCAAATTTCAAATCGAAAAAAAATGTTCTAGTACTTCAGCTAGTAAGAAAGAAACACATACCAATTAACTTGAGCCTTTTTAGCAGCAGTCACATGCTGACTAAGCCCTTCGGGTACCTTTTATACAGATTAACAGTTTGTAAGTAATTTTTATAATTTTTGATAGTTGTTTTATTTAACTGCACAGATAGAGACAAGAGGGGGTCTTTAATTCCTTTAGGTAGAACGTAGAAGGACATTGATGCTCTTGTAATTTCCTAATAGTGTAGGGTATTGTGCAATAACTACCAGTAGCTCTCACTTCCCATCATCAAAGTAGATGTATTGATGTATTACCCAATTGAAATGTAATTTAATTTATAAATGCAATTTCCTAAAAGTGCAGGGTCTTTTCAATAATTACCAGTAGCTCTCAATCCCCCAATTTCCCATCACTAAAGTAGATGTTTCCAATTAAAATGTCAATTAAAAACTACTAATTAACCTGATTTGTGATGTCATAATGCAGCAGATCGGCAGCCAATGCCGATACACCCACTGCAGTGGATGAAATCCTGCCTCCTGCTGACTGCTGATCGGCCCCGCTGTCAGTCTTATAATCTGAGATCTTTCCACAAATTGCTCTTAGTATGCAATTCCCCATCTTGTATTCCTTAGAAATTTGCTCTAAAGTTTCAGCCTATTCTACTCTCTCTCTCTCTCTCTCTCGAATGAGTGCCTGGAACTAGATCTCAATTACTCTCTCGTTCTCTCTCCGTATGTTTTGTTAAGCTCTCATTCCAGGCTTACGTCTCTCCCTCTCTTTCTCTTTATATTTCTTTATTGAGTTTCCCGGTCAGTTCAATTTCCCTCTCTGTACTTATTTGGAGAGAAGGAGAGGAGAGGGTCAGAAAGAGAGAGGAGGGTAGAGGTCGTTGACAAAATAACAACTGCACATTTATCCGATTTAATTTAATAAGAACACAGCTCACTGAAATGTAGGTCCCATTTCTTAAAAGTGTTTATGGGACCTGCAAGCATGCTAATGGTCTAGAAGAACAGGTCTATGGGACAAAAAGAGAAGCAAGGGTGAATTCACAGCTCGCTTAACCACGACGATCGTTAATGTAACGTGGCGCAGCGCTATTGGATTTATTTGGTGAAAAAGGAATGAAAGTAACTGGTCGAAAGGCACTGATATTGAAGAAGATTACGTGAGACTTTGTGCGCTTAATTCTCACAATTCAGATGCCCCACGGTACCTGACTGAGGTAAATTACAAAAGGACAGTCCAGATTAATCCCATCCGGATCAAAATCAATCTTGACCGTCTGTTTCTAATTTATCTCAGTCAGGTACCTGGGAGGATCTGGATTCCACAACACGGCAGTCGGCACTATTATTTATGTGTATCGCTATATTTCTTCACACGGCTGAGTTTTGAGAATATCTTTTGCCAATCCCGATTTTTAATTTTTTTATCCATAGTATCATTATTTTTTAATGTTTGACAACTTTATATTTATTTTTCTGAACACGAGTTTAATGATTTTGAATGAATTCGTTTGTTCATACGGTTGAATAAAAATTCAGAGCACATAATCAACCAGTCTAAACGAAGAATAGTGAACGCATAAATTCATACTGCTTTATTTTTTACTAAGGACAAAATTTTACTTTTTTCAGTTATTTCAGTTTGAACGTGTGATTTCACTGTGACTTGTGAAACACGTGTTCGAAAAGTAGAAATATTGTCAAACTTTTATATCTTGAAATATTATTGCTAAAGTATTTTTAAAATGAGATATTGTTGCTTAAAATTTTAAAAATCGTATTAGAGAAAATAAAATTAGAGTTTTGAGTAGTCTCTCGGACGAACAAGTGTTTTTGGTCCAAATAGAGTAATATCACTTTCACTACTAAAAAATAAATTTTTTTAAGGGCAGAAAAAGACTTGTTCCGTGGGATGATTTTTGGAAAAAAAAAAACTCTGAAATTGTAATTTCTATGCGCTATCTTTGGAAAAAGTCTGTGCAAAAACCTTTGACGGAAATAGTAAGCATTTCTGATTGCGCCGCTGGAAATATTATTTTCTGACCTTTTTCATGTGCTTAACCTTGAAAAAAGTACGCTCGGAAATATTTTCACATCCGGCCCATGGGCTTATTATTTCCACAGGGACGAAACTAGAAAATCATAATAGGGGGTGCTAAAATTTAAAAGCAAAATATCTTGTTGGTGGGAATTGAACCCATGTTCTCCACAACTATAAGATAAACTCTAACCACTAGGCTACAAGTCAACATGTGATATTTTTTTAGGGGAGCTAGACTATATAATTTTTTTTATAAAAATATTAAATTTCAATATATCTAACTGCAATTTTAAAATCATAGGGTGGCTTAGCACCCGTAGGAGTGAATGTAAATCCGCTCCTGTATTTCCAAGAACAGAGTGTGTGGGTCCCACGCTCCCACCTAGGGGTGTTCATTGGGTCCAGTTTAATCGGTTTTGGACCGAACCGAATTAGTTCGGTTCAAACGGTTCGGTTTGTTCGGTTTAATGGTTTGGTTCGGTTTGCTTTTTAAAACCGAATTATAACTTCGGTTCGGTTCGGTTTGAAAATTTCAAAACCGAAATAACCGAACCAACCGAACTTTTATATATTATGAATTTGGTCCGGACCGCCCCGGTTTATTTCTTAATCAACTGCTTTAAATACTTCGGTTTATTTCTTAATATATCGATTTATTTCTTAATACTCCAATTTATTTTTTAATACACTTCGGTTTATTACAAAACAATTGCTTTAAATAAAAAAAATTATATATTTCGGTTTGAACCGAATAAACCGAACAAACCGAAATAAAACTTTGGTTCGGTTCGGTTCGGTTGCAATGCTAATTCGGTTCGGTTCGGTTCTATTTTTGAAACCGAATTATAACTTCGGTTTGACTAGTTCGGTTCGGTTTGAACCGAACCGAACCGATGAACACCCCTACTCCCACCTTAGTTATTCCAAAACCAGCAAAATGTTGCTTATCATACCATAATTTCGTATTTAATATATTAATCTTTGATATATATTCTATTTTACAAAAGGTTGTTATGATTTTACTTATTTCTATAATTACTTGATATATTTTTACTTCGTTTGCAAAAATCTGATACTAATTTATTTTGCAAATTATTGTTTTCTTCTTAATTTATTTTTTTCAAAATCAAGTATCAAAGTTTCTTCAGCGATATAATTTTCTTCCTAATTAAAGTTGTTGAGGTCATAATCATATACGTTCCGATCAGGTGCCATGCGTTCATGCAACGCACCATCCGACGAATGGTTTTTTCGTGAAGATTCCGAGCACTACTTGAGATCCGCACCAAACCTTCTAATAAATTGATTTAATGTTTGATTTATGGTATTTTTTTTTTCAAGAAGCTTACAAAGTGCGCTCTTATTTTGAATAGAATAATTATATGAATTTCTCCACTCTAATTTTCTCTGTTTCCAAAAGATTGTACTATGGTCTCACTAATTATATAATTCATTTTTTTTTCAGTTCCATACTTATCTCCGCGTTAACTTTCATAGGTATAAATATTTAGAAGATAAGATATTAATACTTTGATGCGTAACTAGTTATGATCATCTCTTTTTCAGATCCCAATAGCTCTCGCATCAACCTTCTTCTAATGAAGTAGTGGGACCCCATATGCCCACATCAACCTTCCCCAATAATCAACATTCCTCTAACAAAAATAGTTATCCTCACAAGAATACATACTTCAATACAATATGTATAAATACTTAAAACAAGATATTAATACTTGATAAGATCATATGCTTGAAGATTAAACTTTGTACAATATATATACATATAAATAATTCAGTGCATTCCAATACTTGATATTTATACTTTCAAACGTCATCTAGTGCCATATGTAAAAGATATCAAGCTTTGCAATTCCCGCAAATAGTTATGACAATATTAATATTTTAGAAACATGCATTGTTTATCTCATAGGAATAAATATTTCTGTGCATAAATATAAATGCTTTCGTGCATAAGTATTAACACATTAGAAATAAATTCAGTGATGGAGTTTTTGAGATACAGTAGTGCTATGACTGTTATCAGTGTCCTTTTTAATAATCTGTTTTAAATTTTCATCCTCAACACGAAATACAATCCAGTTCAATATTCCATTATTCTCTTTCTCAAGTCCCGGCCCAATTCATTTTCTTTTATCTTAAAGAAACCTGAAAACCCAATGGAAAGTTGGAAACATAAAGGCCCATATCTCTCTGACAAATATAAATCGCGCCGATTCATAAGACAGACCAACACTTTGGTCGGATTGCAAACAGAGCCCAAATAGGGTTGGATTCGTACTGGTACACAAAAAGGCACTTATAGTTATACCAGTGTCAAAATAGATATCATGATCAGGCTTTCATCGCCAGATTTATGGAAATATACTCAAGACAGAACTGATGATATAATCACAGTTGAAAATCAAGCAAGGAGAATGCAAAGGTATTGAAACAGAATTCGGATCCTCCCAGGTACATGAGATGCAATTGTTAAATCCGGACCGTTCTTTTAACTGGGCACGAATCTCAAAACAGACACTAGATTAAGTTTGATCCGGCTGGAATTAATCTGGACTGTCCGTTGCTCATTGTTCTCAGTCATGTACGTATCCGAATTCACTGAAAAATGTCTAATAACAACAAATAAGCTGACTCCTTAAACCTTGACCAATCATAGAGAATCGTGGACAAGGACAGAATTAGAAAATTAAGATAAGGAGGACTAAAGCATAATATACAAAAATATATAATGTTGTATATAGTATTTGAACTCAAGTGTTCCATAATGATAATGAGAAACTTCAATCACAGACTAAAAGCAAACACCCAATATTTTATTAGAAACTGAATTATATAAAAACTTAAAATGAAAAAAAATAATTAAATTTTAATACGCATAACTAAAATAAATAAATTACGATAGTGGCTGAGCACCCTTTAGCTAAGATCCAACCCCCAGTAAAGCCTCTTATGTATATATATATAGAGAGAGTAGAACTAGGGTACTCCTAAGTTCACCCAACCTCTTATGAACTTGACTCTAAAATATATCGAATCGACTTTAAACGATGAATCCAAACCGTTGAAATCCTTCTATCTAATTATTGATGCGTCTACATGTGAAAATTTTAAAGTTTCAAATTAATTTAATATAGAGTCAAGTGGTCAAAGGAGTCCAAAAAATGAATGCATTAAAATTAATTTATGAACCTTAAACTTTTGACTACTTGACTCTATATTAAATTAATTCGAAACTTTAAAATTTTCACATGTAGACGCATCACTCATTAGGTAGAAGGGTTTCAACAGTTTGGATTCATCGTTTAATGTCAATTCGATATATTTTAGAGTCAAGTTCACAAGAGGTTGGGTGAACTTAGGAGCACCCTAGTTCTACTCATATATATATATAATTGGGCTATGGTACGCTATAGAGTAAAACAAGTTTTTACTCTATAGTACTATATTTCAATTGTAAAATCCAAACACCCGATCTGAACCGTTCAACATGTTCTTCATATTGAAATGTGCTTGAAGACCAAATTTTACATTTTTTTGAATTTTTTTACTATTTATTAAGCCACTTTGAAAATCACAGATCCGATAGTCCAGAAATTTTTATTGTTTTTTACTGTACACAGTGGATCTGAAATTTTCAAAGTTGCTTAATAAATAGTAAAAAAATTTCAAAAAATGTAAAATTTAGTCTCCAAGTACATTTCAATATGAAGAACATGTTGAGCGGTTTGGATCGTCTATTTGAACTTTGAAAATGAAGATATATCGTAGAGTACAAACGTGTTTTACTCTATAGAGTACCATAGTCCGACTCTATATATATATATATATATATATATATGTTCTCATTTCAAAAGAATAACTTGGAAAAAATAGCTAAAAAAATGTTTATTTGCCAGAAACCAAATTACCTCAAGAATTACCGTTTTCTTGTTAATTCTCATTTCAAAAGATTTATTCTTGTTACTTCTCAAACTTCTGAAACCAAATTACCTCAAGAAACAAATCAAGTCACAGTACCAGTCTAAAGTTCCATAACACAAAAGAAAACCATACGGATTCTGGTAAAACCAACTTCTTTAGTTATATAATTTGCCACCATAACATTTTTTTTATTAATTGAAACCCGTAGTTATTGCCACCATGATATGAATACCTTCTGAGTGTGGTTTTCATTTTCTTTTGTGTTCCTTTTGAAATGAGTCGAACTGATGCGCTTGAGAGGTTTCCATTTTTAGCCAAACACCCAATAGTGTTGCAGCAAGAAAAAGGAGAACCTGGCATGCATCAGATCAGGGATCAGACTACTACTTAATAAGTATCTGGTCTATAACATGAACCATTTAATTAAGATTCACTCTATGTCAGTTCCTATTTGTTTGCCATAAGCATCTGTTTTTCTCCTTTAATTTTTTAGTGCCTCAAGCGTTTAATAGGTATCTGGTCTATAACATGAACCATTTCATTAAGATTCACTCCATGTCAGTTCCTATTTGTTTGCCATAAGCATCTGTTCTCCTTTAATTTTTTAGTGCCTCAAGCGTATGGATGTTGTAGCCGAAATTTTTATTAATAGGAAAAAAAAAATATCGACATTGGGGAAGTAGTTCTGAAAAAGTCGATATATCAGAAAACATGATGGTCTATAACGCCACAATGTCCTGATTAGCGAAGCAGAAAGTTTACATTGGACGTTCTTAACTATAATGTCCACATTTTTTTTTTTTTAAATATCGGTGATTGTAGACTTGGAGTCTTGTAGTCTGTGGTGGATTAGATCGATCATCTGAAATTATAGCTGCTTATCAAGTTATCATATGAAATTATTATTCTCTTACATAAAATACATAATGATTTTATTTATGCCTTCTTTTCTTTCATTGTGAAGTTCTTTTATTACAAAATATGTTTTAACTAAGAATCAAATCAGTAACGATATTTTCTATTTGTCAAATAACTACAGTTATAAAACATAATGACATAACAAACATTTTATTTTCCTTTCTCAACTTGATTATGAACTTAATTTTAACCCATTAGTTCACTCATCTCATGTGTAAATATTTTAGTTATAATAGGTTGAACAATAAATTATCTTATAGTATAATTTTGTTAATTAGCAAGTTCATCCCTGACATTAGCTAATGCAACATAACGGTGGTACGGTTGAGCTTCTTTTTCGTAACCAATTAAGATTAATGAAAGTAAGAGAGGTAAATCATTATTGAATTTAAAAAACCTAATGCAACATAGCGCTGTACACTTAATTTTAAGTGATTCAAGACATCTATTATGAGCTAAAATTTTATTAGTAAATTCAATTCAATTTATTTTAAATATTATCATGTCAATTGAATTCACCAAACTATTACTTATGACGTCTAATCAGTAATCAATATAATAATTATTTGTTGAAAACTCAATAATATACTTCTTGGTAAAATTATATGTTTAAATTGCTATGAATGACTTAAATAGTCACAAAAAATTAGAAAATATATGGTTTTCAAATTATTAATTAACAGATGATGTTGGATATATAATGCTAATGAAAAGCAGTGCTAATTAATTGTTTTTAACAAGGGTGCCTCGTGTACGATTTACACCATGTTTATTTAACGAAAACCATATTCCTCCAAAGAAGCGCATAAATAGGCTTCTTGAGTTTTTCAGTGAAGCCATCACTGAAGCAAACAAACACAAACCCCCTCCTTTTTTAGGCATTTGTTTCAAACAGACTCGTCACCTCGGATCTGAAAATTTGAAGGGGAATTCGAAATTGAGAGAAAATGGAGATATTCTATTACATGGTATTTGGTGTTCTCTTGGCCGTGGTGGCGTTATTGGGGATGAGCAAGACGAGCAAGGATCAAACCGCCACCTCCTCCGCTTTCACCTCCTCTAAGAACAATTATCTCCTCGTTTGTTCTCTCATGATGGGTACATTAATTCACTTATCTATATATATTAATTATTTTATTGTAAGTAGTGAAGACAGAACAAGAGATCCACTAACAAAAAAATTCAAATAATTACATGACCTCTGCACCATCATGCATGTCTATATAAACTCGGCCAATACCCCCTTGTGTTATCTATCCATTGCAGCTACCAAACCCTCCTCCTTCATCCATCAATTAAACCCTAACTAGCTAGCTAGCTACCACCTAATTATTTCTAGTTCGTTTTCCTATATATATATATATATATATATATATATCCTCATATAAAATTCCAAAAATTAGAAATGACAAGGTACTGTTTAAAACTAGTAATGTTTTTTTTTTTTTTTTTTTTTTCTAATGCTAGTTCTGGCATTAAGTAGCATGCAAAATGCTGATGGTGCAAGGGCAGCAAGGCTGCTTGATGAAGCTTCTGATGTTCACAACAACGTCTTATCACCGGAATCTAAAAGGAAACTTCCTCCTTCTGGGCCTTCCAACTGCTCGTTCAGCCAGCCCGGTTACAACTGCCCACCTATACATCACCAGAATCTACATTGATAGAAGTTAATATTCAGAGCTTTTTTTCACAATAATATTGTAGAGTGTTAATTTGCTTGTAGGCCGGTAATGGACTCATGATCGACGATGATGTTTAAATTAGATGGTACATTGGTACTACAATCCTGTAGGTGGATGATTCGTTAATCGTTATATGTGTTCTAGATTGTTAATTATTTGCTAGATTGCAGTGGTTGTTTTCAGTACTATATACTTATAGTTCAACTTAAAAAAATATTTTTTACGTGTAACAAGGTTGTTAGCCCCACGTGAAAAATACTAAACTAGAGACATGTCTCTTCAAGAAAGAAAGGCGCTCGTTTTTCAATCCCAAAGCAGCCTTGATCATGTGAAAAAAAATCACAAGGCATCCTTTGTCTGTGTGAAAAAAGCATAAGGCATCCTTTGACCATGTAAAAAAATATAAAAAATTAGAATAGGAATAAAATAGTGGGGTTAAATTAGAATATGAAAAAAATAATGGTGTTAACTTGTTTATATTGAGAAAGAATTATGGCGAATAAGATTAGTTCAAATGAGATTATTATAGTTTTTTATTTTTCAGAAAATCACAGGTCTAAATTTAAATAAAGAAAATATGTATATGAATATGTTATTTTTGTTTGATAAATTACATGTCATTTTTATTGATGTTTGTTATTTATTATATTTTATGAAATCAAATAGTAAAGAATCATATATATTATTTTGTGTTATATGTATTTTATTTTTTATTAAAATATTTTTTAAACATATGATGTTTAGTCGGTTGGCCCCTCCCATACTCAAAGTCGACGAGTGTGTTGATAATTTAACAAAAAGAGTAGAATCTCAATTTCTTTATTTATTTTTTCTTAATTTCTTACGTTGGGTTATCTTATTTTGAATAACTATTGTTTACTTATTAAGACAATTAATTGAAAATGAAAGACAAACATAGATATATTAGCAAAGCTGTTGAGATATTGTCCGCATAAATTAACAAAACTGTTGAGCATATTGTACGAATAAATCTCGACGCAGATCAAACAATTGAGATCGGATACCGGACAGATTTTAGTCTGATGCCCATCAAAACTCCTCGCTTTCGAAATAGGAAACCTTAATTAGAAGACATAAATGCAAATATAGTCTCACTCTTATATTCTCACTTTGTTTTGCCTCTGCGGAATGATGTACCTTTTTCAGCATAAAGGAATAATCGAATACTTAACTAGCTATTTGGACTAATATTTCTTTATATCAAACCTTTTTTTTGTTAATTTAAGTTAAAAAAACAATTGTTGATCAGAATATCGCGCGCGTATATTACAAATAAATACGCGAATCCACATATATGAAACATTTAATAGTTTATGAAAGACTATCAATTACTCTTGGAACATTTTAAACATGAATATTTCATTCAGCTAGCTATATCAAATATTCTTCACAGCTAGAATGCACATATCTAAATTTACAGAATTATTAAAAAAATTGAGCCGAAATTTTGCCATTAAAAAAGCATCACATGCGGCTACATAATAAGAGTTCGGTAGAGAGGTGTACCCGAAATAAATACGTGTAAAGAATTCAAGGGACATTGGCAGAACCGTAATACAAGCTGCATGACATCTGTCCAGCCTTAATATTAAAAAGAATCTTGAATTCATAGTTACAACTTGCAAGTCTATAAGTGACAACAGTTTATATATTACAATGGGAGACAATACATGCATGGAAAGTTGGAAAGTTATTCAAAAACAAGATGTATTTAATTAATTTGTCCAGTTTGCATGGAAAGTTGGGAACTTGTTTAAAAAAGGAGATATTATTTCCCGTTTTATAGTTAACAATTAAAGTGGTGGGAATCTTTGAACATATCAGGGCAAATATCAAATAATTGCTTTACCTTTTCTTTTTCTCGTATTATTTAAATATGAGAAGTTAATTAGGTTGTACTTGAAATCAAGTTGTACTATTTATTATTTATTTTATTTTTTTATGGAAAGACACATAAAAGCGATCATAGGTCACATGCATTAATATCAGGATCACACGCAGCAAAGTTTTTAAATAGAAATAATAAGATTTAGTGTTATAGATATCATAAGCTTTCCATAGTGCAACTTAAAAATATATCGTTTCATTTCCTTTTACCTTGTTAATTTTCGCAAAAAGCCAAAAACCATGTGCTATCAAACGAATTTCCCGTAACACAAACACAAACCTCAAATAAAACAAAAATTTGAAGTCAAAAGTTAGTGATTCGGAAATATTTTGACAAAAAGTCTGTGAAAAATATGCAAATAATACGGACAACTGAATAATTTTTTTTTCAACCAAAAAATAATAATATGCGGATTAATTCACTAACAGCTCAAATCTAAATTATTAGTAAATAATTTGCGAATATTATTACTATGTTTAAGAAGAGCATCACTATTTGACTGCAGCAAAAGTACAAACATCTAATTAATCATTTGGGGTAATTAGTCTCTTAGTTAGGATAAATTTATGTTGATTTCGTTATTTTTTTTTCTTGTAGCTGTACTTATTTTAAGGTAAAATTAATGTTATTTTCTTTAATTTGGTTACTTTTTAATTTTCTTTTTGCTAGCTTTTGTTTTAGAGTAATGTTTTGTAGTTTGAAGTTTTAGTAGATTCCATGGATCGAGATGATATGAACTATTATTTGTTAATGTTATTTTCTTGTCATTAAATTATTTGATCAGTTGTGTAGTTTCTTCTCTTTAAATATATCACGCCTAGCTTTGACTGAACGGTAGTATGTACACTATTATATGAATCTAGGAGCTTTTACTTGCATTGTATTATTTAGTCTACGTACGTATCCGAACTGATAACATTTGAGATTATGCAGAATTATATACGAAAGATCATGTGTAATTATAAAATATGAATAAACTTGAGATTGAACCCTTTTTCTTAGAAAACTTGAGATTAAACCAAATTTAACAATTTTTAAACACTGCAGATGAGGTGTTCGACAATTAATCCTCTTTAATTAAGAGATCAGTGGTGTGATTGAAAATTTAATCATTGTTAAGGAGCACTTATTCACTAAGACAATAAGATTAAGAATAAAAATTTAATATAGATAAAATATATATAAACACTTAAATACCCTCTCCATATTTTACTCTCTCCAACATACTAAACACACATTTTTACCCTCTGCCACATTCACTGGTTCAACAAAATACATACGGTACTGAAAAAATAACCAGTGTACCAAAACATGAGATGATCAAATGAAAATCTTAGGGAAAGATAAGAAACTAAATTTTCAAGTACCAAAATTTGGACTAAAAAAGAAACTAGATTCATTGTGTAGTATTGATTTTTTTTTCCAATTAGAAAAACAATGAAAGTCAGAATTTAAAATTTCCAATTTGGCCAAAATTCAGGAACTAAAGAAACTTGGACAAAATTTAATTAGAAACTAAAAGAATACAACAAATTTGAACTAAGAGACTAAAAGAAACCCCAAAAATTTTGAGATAAAAAAGTTTGTCTAAGCTTGGATTCAAACTAGAAACCTTTTGCGTGTGAGGCGAATGTGATAACTAGGGGTGTCAATGATACCCTTTTATCCATTTACCCGACTCATATTGTATCCAAAATAACGGGTATGGGTAAGATTTTTTTCGTTATCTTACCCATTATCCTATAAGATAGTTTTTATAAATAAAATTATATATATAGATATAGATATATATTTGTATGAAGATAATACATGATACAATAAAGTTTTGTATTTTATTAAATTTTTTCATTATTTAGAAAAATATTTTATCGAAGCACAAACCGAGATATCGATGGCACTTTTTTATCCGTTTACCCAACTTCTACCGTATTCGAAAAAACGGATAAGGATAAAGATTTTTTTTTTGTTATCATGGGTATGAAAATGCCTCCACCTGACAGGTACCGTACCTGTTGACACCTCTAGTGATAACCACCACCGATCGGTTGTCATTTTTGAATGAGGATTAAATATTATATAAATGTCGTTAAAATATAGCCAAGAATATTTTTTTTTAAAACATACAAAAGTATACAAAATGTCGTTAAAATATAGCCAATAACTTGTTGATTAAATTCTCAAATAATTTGATACTTTGAGAATAGATGGCAATACAACAATAATTTTGAATTTTATATTTTTGAAAAAAAATATATTCAAATTACATAGTGAATAACAATTTATGAACCAAGTCTTTTTCGATGTTAGTAATACAACAATAATTCGACACTTAGAGTATAGTTGTTATTACAACATTAACTTGCCGATTAAATTTTCAAAAAATTCGGCACTTTGAGTATAGTTGATAATCCAACAATAAAAAATATTTAATTACTTAGTAAAAAACAAAATATGAATTAAGTTTGTAAAACAAAATATGAATTAAGTTTGTAAAACAAACTTTGAGTATAGACTAGTATCGTGCCCGTACGTTGCAACGGGAACATAATATAAGACAAAAAAAAATCTCACACAAAATGACATATTTTCACCAAAAAAAATGGTCCTATATCCAAATTGTAAATAAAAAGTTAGGCAGTGTAATAAAGTCCAATGAGAAACAAAATGTTAGTCATATAAAATTAGTTCCAATAATATTGAGAAATGAATTCCAACAGTAATAAAGAATGAAATGATTAATATTAAGAATTACAAAATATTGAACATTCACATTTATATTTATAGTAGATTTATACAATTAGCTTTTCTATATTATCTTTTAAATATATATTGAACAACATTTGTTTACAGGTTCGATCACTCGAGCGGCCCCTTTTCAAGTTTGCAAAGTTAGGGACAGATTTGTATTATATTATCTTTTTACAGGAGATGTACAATAATCAAATAACCGACTATGGTTATTTTTTTTTTTTGAGGATAAACCCGTAGGCATTGATTGATACTAAAAATTGTATTACAAGTTCCTAATATCCTATCTTATCTTTGCCAGCCAGATCGATCAAGCTAGATAGATAAACAAATATAAATAAACTTTGATAAATTAAAAGACTAACTGTTACATTGGAAATAAAGCAAGCTAACTCTCATTTTGTTCTGGTTACCATTACCAGTAGCTCATATTATGGTAAAAAATAACCCATCAAGGCTTTGTTCAATTTCCAAGTGGCCTATGCGACATTGTATAGGCGTACCGGCTTCTGCTCTTCCTGTGGTTCTTGCCCAGTTCGCCATAAGATGTGGTGTTCTCATTGCCTTTCTGCTGATATGGTTATTTGAAGGGATAAGTAAGCTGGATGCTGGCATCTAATGATCTAAACATGCTCTTTCCGCAACTGTATAATAAACAATAGTGGGTCCCACACAACTTTTCAGCGAATCAAGCTTTCTAAGGCAAGCAAAAGCACATATACAAAGCTTTCTAAGGCAAAGCAAAAGCACATCATACAATTGTTTCTATATACAGAGATTCCCAAAGTTGTTTGTAAACAAATCACCACACACATCAGCAGAATAGTGTGTGATGATTTGTTTACAAACAACGTTGGGAATCTCTGTATATAGAAACAAATAAGGACGTAGGAATTTTTTCTTATTCTTTGTTTACAAAAAAAAAAGAGATATCTTAAATATTGATTTCTATTATGCTCAGTTGAAGAAGAAGAATGAGGAAACATATCTCTATTATCGGCACAATTCGGTGTAGGAAAAATAAGGGAACATATTTCACGTAAATAAATATTAATAAAAAATAAATCAGTTCAAATGTAATCAAAAGATAACAGATTATGTGAATGAAGAGCTGATATTAAATACGAAATCATAGGCGAATCAGAACATCAATGTGCTTAATATAATAATAGAGATGACAATACAACAAAAACTCGACACTTTGAATTTTATATTTTGGAAAATATTATTTAAATTACTTAGTCAACAACAAAATATGAACTAATTCTTCTTTGATGCGGGTCAAGAAATGAAATACAGCACAACCCATTTATTTTAGATATAATACATTTTTATATAAATTATACTTGCAATGTTAAAATTTATGTTTAAACTAGTGTGGCTTAATTTTAAATTCATTAAAGGTTTCCATAACCATAAAATGTTATGTTTGATACGATGATTATGCTATTAATTCTATAGAGAGTGTACGAAAAACAAGGTTTAAACATATATTTAGAATCAAAGTTAGTATATTAAAATTAAAAGCTATATTTGACAATATTATCAGTATCTTTAAGAATATTTATATGTCAAAAATATTTTTTGACAATATTATCAGTATCCTTAAAATCAAATTTAGTAATATTTATAATTAAAGACTATATTATATGTTGTTGGAAATAAACATAACTAGCTAATTAATTAAATTATCAACTAAGTTGACACTTATGTCATGTTTGGTTGAGGCCTAAACCATGAAATTAAGGATTTATGTCTCGGTTAAGCCACCAAAAGTAATTTAATTGAACCAGACTAAGATGTCATAAGTCGATTTTTTAGACTGGCCTAAAACGTAAAAAAAATAAACCACCTATCAAGGTGGTTTAAATTATTTTCATGAATTGGTATATATTTTACTTTACTTGGAGAATAATTTAAGAAATACATACTTTTCATCCAGCCAGAGATTTCTTTCCAATTTTACTCTCTCTATCAATCTCCCCAATTTACTCTTTCTCCGCTTACAGCGAATTCTTTTTAAGTTCCAAACAATTTCTTTCCCAAATCCAAGTCATTTCTTTCTCAATTTCAGATATTTCTCTCCAAATTGTTTTCTGTTTATTTATCTGTTATTTTAACGTGGTCATATGACTTCATGCATGTGTATATGTGACATGTCTGATTTTTTTAAAATAAGTTCTTTTTGGTTGGTTTCGGCCCTTTTAACCAAAAAAAAAAGTTCTTTTTGGTTTTATATTGTGTGAAAAAAATATTATATGTCATTTACATGCAAAATATTTCTTTAAGTTAATTTGAAATTAGTTTATGTGATCACTTATGTATGTGTTGAAAGAGAAGTATTAACACACCTTGCCCAGTGCCCACTAATGAATCTCTCTTCAATAAAAAATATAGTCAATGTGCAATGTTATTAATTTATAATTTGATGATTTTTTTTTGATGAAAAATATGGGTCTAGCCCGTATTTAATTATATAATTTGATGATTGAGTCAAATGAATACCAAATGCCGTTATAGTTAACTATGTGTCGACCAAGGAGATAGAGCTCCGCTAAGAAACAGAGCTTGTATGTTGCTGCTATGTTATATACATATTACATGAGGCATACAAGGAAGAAATAGGGTGCGTATCCTCTGAGATATCTCAATTTTTGCGTGACCGACGTGTCCAGTGTCTATTCGGGGGACGTAGGGGGGAGTATTATTCGTGCTTTGAGATTTGTGCAAAACGTATTTGAACAATTGAGATATTCTAAAAAGTCACGCAAAGTTTGAGATATCTCAGAGGATACGAATTCAACGGTTGCCTAGTTGCCTATGTTGCCTATTCTATATAACGGCAACTTTCTATAAATGAAAATTGGGTTGAGTTGCTTTTTATCCAAAAATAGTAACCTCCTAATTTTTTAATTAGCCGATTATGTTATATGATTAATCTCTAATGAGTCTGATGTTGGAAATGTCCTAGTATCCTACATGCTATAATTTTCTGGATCAGAGTTAATAATTAATTTGTGAAATTAATATGGATTAAACCAATTGGGCTGCATAATTATGGGCCATAAGCCCATAAGTTCTGATCTCTCTCTAGATAGACGTCTCTGATTAGATGCAGCTGAATAAGTGCATTTGGATGGATTCATCTAGCAGGTGCAACCAACTGGTGCGAAGCATTATATATAATTAGTTCATTTTTCTGTTGGCTTATTAGTTGCTTGGATGTGCAGCGAGACCCAGTTCAATTGAGGGTGATCATGATTTCTGTTAGAGAGGGACAGAAATCAGATTAAAATAGCTTAAGCTTACTGGCCATGTTCGGCAGCCCTCCTTAAGAGTTGGAGATTAAAAATTTAATTCCTACTAAGGAACACTTGTTCGGTGAGATTATGAGATTAAAAATGAAGAGTTAGTATGAGTAAAATATATGTTATAGCATGCAAAGACTTAAATACCTTTCTCTTCTTTATAATGTTTTTACCATTCTCTCTATATTTTTTTTTGTCATCTAATATAGTTATCATCTCCAACAAATTACAAATAATTTAGATAAATTTGAAGAAGACGTTACGAGCATGAATACTGGTACAAGAACCAATCAAGAGCTGGTACAAATGAAATTAGAACCAATCAAAGACTGGTGCAAGCACAAAAATAGAAGAGGTTACAAGAATAATCAGAGACACGTGAAATAAGTCTTAAAATAAATTATAAGCATCATAAAAAAAATTCTTCAAATGTTAGATTACAAATGTAGCGGTACTGGTACATAAAGCTTCCAAATAATATAATTTGTAGCTGATTTGTTTTGAGTTTGTAATATACAGCCTAATCAAGTCTGATATTTCTATTGCTCCCATTTCTATGCTGCTCTAAGGTCGTAGCTTTCTCTCTTTGTTGTAAGATACTAAGATTCTAATTATTCGGCAATGTCAAACCATTCAATCGCTAGGTCATGGGTGTTAGAAGTACTCACTGTTCCTCAGTAGAACGAGAGGGGATTTCGAGGGCGAAGCCGTTGGAAAACTTTTACTCTGTTTATCTTCATTAGCACTCCTATACAGTGGTGGCGGATAGGAGCTAGTGAGCCAGCGACCGGGGGGGGGGGGGGGGGGGGGGTGTCAAAGTGGATGTCTATGAAAAGATCATCTCAAGGAGAAGTGGAATGTGACGTTAGATTTGCGATTTGATCGCCGGAGAGCTAGCAATCAAGGCAAGAAAGAGATGGCAGTTTCTTTTCTTTTTCTAAGGATGTGTGAAGAAGAAACAAATAAAAATTTATAAAAGGTACATGATGCTCTAAGGAGTCACCTTTATGAAGGGTATTAAAGTCTTCCGAAGGAAGCTAAGGAGGTCTAAAGGAGGCAAATTGGCTAAGGAGGGGTCAGCCTTGGCTTAAGAATTTATGTTAAGGAGAAGCTTTAATCTAGCCTAAGGAATTTATGTTCGGCTGGATTAAGAGAGATTAAGGTTAAAGGAGGTCTAAGGAAGCACCACCGAACATGTACACTGGTTTTTAATCCATTAACTAATCAGATATTAGATAAAAAATAATCAACATAATAAAAAATAATAACAATATTATAGTATTACATATTAAAAACAACATAAGATATTTTATAAAAAAATATATTTTATCAAACCAACTTAATTACTTTGGTTTTTATAAAAATCATAAGAACCGAGATGTCATTTCGGTTTGAATTTCTATTTTTTTCGGGACCGAATTGCTATTTTGGTCTGAGACATTTTCACAGATTTCGAAAAAAAATAATGTGCCTATTGGTGTAAAACTCGTAAAAACACCTCAGACCGAAATGTCAATTCGGTCTGAAAAAAAAATACTTCGGACCGAAATAGCATCTCGGTTCTTACGCTTTTTACAAAAATTAAAGTAATCAAGTTGATTTGATAAAAAAAAAAAAATTATTTATGATTTCTAAAAAAAATTATAATATTCGGCCCAAAACCAAGGAGGCCGCAAAATCGTAGGAATCTGAAGATATTTTTGGAAAAAAAAATATTTATTAAATATAAAAAATTAATAATAATAAATTAAAGAATTAATCTTTAATATAGTAACAAAATACAACACTTTCTAAGTGGGAAGTCGTAGGTTCAAAACTCAATGAAAATTGCATTCACTGGGATCTCTCAAATTTTGAGTGAATATGTGCACAATCTGGACAATTCAAATCTTTAATGCACGAATCTCAAAGCACATTAATATTGGTCCCCTCCATTTTAGACAGGTACTGACAGTAAATTAGCCCGGCTTTGAATAAACCAGTGTTATTAGAATCGGACCAGACGTTGATCCGGTAAAATTTCGTATCGATGGTTTACTGGTCGGATCGGTGGGTCAATCAGTTCAGTCGTTGATTTTTTAAATAGCCATACTTGTTATATTTCAGATCATATACATATGAATGACCATATTTTTACGAATTCAGAGTCCGTCCGATGTCCATCGGACCTACTTTGTTTCGATGGTTGAAATGACCATTCTTGCATCAAGATCTGTACTAAGTACATTAAAATCCGTATAGGTATGTTTCAATTTCCGTGCGCACTAATTTTAGTGCTAATCGTACGGTGTTAGAGCTAATTGAACCTAAAAGTAGGTCCGATGCCCATCGGATCTACTCCTATCTCCATTTTTACATGACACCTGGCAAATGTACAGGTACATAGCAAGAGTTATTGTAGAGTTCATCTCGTGCAATCACATATAGAACAGTATAGCACGTATACTCTTATAACTACGTGATATACGGCATATTATAATTTACAACTTACGATTTATAATCGATTTTTCTTTCAAAATAATTTACAATTTGATACATTTCGAAAGTAAAATGATAGATAAAGAGCGGATTTTGAATAATGACACATTTTATATTTAATATGCAAAATCGCCTTCTTTTTTTTTTCAAAGTCACAACTTTATATAATAACAATAAATTGAAATTGAAATTTCGAAGATACGATTTTCACATGAAACATTTCGACTAAGTTGCATATAATTTCAGATTTTATTTATTTTTACAAAATTTCAGCCTTTTGTTTTGGTTAAGAGGAGGAATCCACTTGTATCATTTTTTGGTAACATCGGATTACATATGTTTTCAAAGTTCAAACAGTTGATCCAAACCGTTCAACATGATAAATATATTAAAATGTGCTTGTTGATCAAATTTACATTTTTTTGAATTTTTTACTATTTATTAAGATGGGTACAAAAATTCAATGGTCTGAAAACAACAATTTTATAAAATACTTAATGAATAGTAAAAGAATTCAAAATTTTTTTAAAAAATATATAAAATTTGATCTTCAAACACGTTTTAATAGAAAAATAACATTGAACAATTTGAATTAGTTATTTAAACTTAAAAAAATTAAAAAATATAACTGGATGTAACAAAAAATAATATAAGTGTATTCCTAATTACATCCTAGGCGGGATCACTTTTTCA